>SNQJ01S0041208.1:0-51659 GCA_010110895.2 Picea sitchensis
TTATTTGGTCATAATATCGATGGGTCCCTTCTAGGTCATTATCTCAAGAAAGACCCTACTTAAGATAACCTCTACCTAGTTAGGATTAACTATCACTTCTTTGGTCACTTTTCCAAGATGTCCCCCTTAATGGTCACATTCCACAGCTTGCAACTATGGAGCCCCTCCCAATGGTGACATCATATCTTCCTTTGATCCTCTCTCCTCCACTAGTATACCATTGGTATTTTTCACCTCTATGCTTGCATTGAACTTAGGTTGATGCATGTCACCTCCTACGCTTTCATAAAATACCCCATTGATGTATGCCACCACTCATTCTTGCACTAAATCTAGGCTATCATGTGTTGTTTTTGTGCCTAACATTACACTGATTCACATGGCACACCTTGTAGTTTTACCTTACACTAATTCTCAAGGCATAGGGGTATTCGCATGTACCATGGGATATATAGGCCTACTTGATGGAGGATTACCTCACAACAACAATGTATTGGCCTACATTGCAAAGACCCTCATATTAACCCTATATAATTTCTTGCATTGCTCATTCTTTTCATCTTGCTATTATTCGCATCTTATGGATAGAAGTTCCTATAAGGCGAGGTAAAATGTATAGAATCTCCTTTGTTCATAAATTATATAGCATTCATTCTTTGGTTACTAATGTCCTTCAATCATCCCTATTTCATTATAAATGCCTCTAGGATCACCATCAAGTCTTTGTCTAGTTTCAAATTGGTGACTGACTTTGGTTGTATATGGACAAACAATGTTTTAAGGGGTAGCATCATAAAAAAATCAAGCCTATTTTCTATTGTCCCTATATTTTTCTTCAACATATTAATGAAAATGGTTGTCATTAGTATTTCCCTTCCTTTATAGACATCCATAATATAATTTATGTCAATCATCTCAAGATATATGAGCCATCTATTTTGGAAGAGAAAGTTCAATTCTGCCACTTAGCAGATAATATCCATACACTAGTGGACCTGCACACTTGCTACACTTGTCATCAATGAATTACCTCCTATCATGTTGAATGCCAAGGTCACCAACCCACTCAGGACAAATCACTATCCTAAGTTGTTTTTAAAAACAACTTCTTGCATCTTGTTGAGAAAGTGGAGTCACTCTCTACTAAAACATGGAGGAACTAGCATGCCATATTTGCATGTTATAATTAATTAATATTGATAATTCATTGTATAGGTGAATAAATTCATGTAGAACCTAGAACATGGTGCACTTTTGGTTTATCTTAATGTCAAGGGTAGCTCAAGTTCACTATCAAAATTGATCCTTTGCAAAAGCACATAAAGATATTGCTAGAGAAATAAAGGATAAGAAATGTAATATGGTATACCATATTACAATGTAATATGGTATTACCATATTACATTTTAATATGGTAATACCATATTACAATGTAATATGGTAATAACATATTACATTGTAATATGGTATTACCATATTACAATTACCATATTACATTGTAATATGGTAATACCATATTACAATGTAATATGGTATTATCATATCTCGTGTATTTTTTATTTTTTTTTAACTTAAAGGAAGCGTTGCAATATCGACGATAGTTCATCGCAAGGCAAAAAATAATTTTGGAACAAGCGTGGAAATAGTGACGAAAGTTTGTTGCACTTTTCAACGGTTTTGCGTTACACATATAGCATTTGCGTCGTAATTTTTTTCTTTGCCATCAATTTTCGTCACTATTGCCACGCTTTTGTGTCTCAACTTTCCACAGTTTTTTTTTACATTGGCACGATTTTTCGTCCCTGTTGCGATGAAGTTTCGTCTGTATTGCGATGATTTATAAGGTAAACCTATCTTGATGGTGATGAAATGTGGATGGATAATTTCGTCGTTGTTTCCACGAACACCTGGTCCGTGGATATAGTGATGAAAAAATAGCGACGCAAAATAGTCTTTGATTTCATGGAAATTGTGATGGATAAGTGTGGAAATAGCAACGAAAAACCGTGGGAAATTTGGTCATATGTAATAGTGATGGTGGATTATTTGAGCAAGGGGCTGGACAAAGAGAGCTTGGTGAATCTATTGCATCTACATCTATGGTTGTAAGCACTTTATTTGTTTTCATTAATATATATATGTGCCTGGCCTGTTTATTTCAAGGTTGTGTTTATTCTACATGACCTTGTCTCTATTAGATAGATTTGGTTTCAAGATAATCTTAGTAGGATAGGAAGCTTGTTCTGTCTTTGTTTGGTTTGTAGGACTTGTCGAGGAGCTTGGGGATCAAAGCTCAACTTGAACTGTGCAAGGATGAACATCATTAAAAAGGTAGACTTTTCTTCCTCTTCTCTATACATTAGTTTATCTATATTTAAAAGGATGTCAGTGACCAACATTAGCACCCTTTCTGTCTTGGTCTTAGGATTCTAAAGCCCAAGAGGGAATCCACTTGTCCGCAGGAGGATTTCTCTGTAACAAAAATTGGAGACTCCACTGGGAAAAGAATCCTATTTTTATTTAATTTGTTTGTCCCTTCCCTTTTCCCACCTTTCAAATCAATTTTACTGGTTGTTCATCGTCCATTAACCTTCTCCTACCTTCACTAGTAATTTCACCAATTTTCATGCATTCTAGGTGAGTTTTTGCATGTTTTTTGGCTCTTTTTTTGAGTTTCTGGGAGGAACAACGCCCCCATGTAGGCCTTACCAGAGCACCAACACTCCCCTATAGTGTCTTAGGGAGCATTTAAACACTCTTTTCACCCTTCTGGGGGAGCGCTAATCACTTTTTTTGAGAGTTTTTTCCTTCTTTTGCTCAGTCTTTTGCAGCGTGTTTTGCAGAGCTCTTTACCCAGAGTCTGTGGTTGGTTTGTGAAGATGTTTGGATTCATTTTTGATGGTTTTTTATGCTTATCACTCCCTCTTGTATTGATTGTAGCTTGAAACCTTTTTTAGAAATGTGAAATTGTCTTTTCTAGCTGTGTGTTCTGTCGGGACAGTTTTGAGTGGTTTCTCTTTCTCCCTATCGTTTCTTGGATTATTTTTTGCATTTTATTGTATTCCTTGAATGATTTATTGGTTTTATAATACTTGATGGTGTTCTTTCTTGTTAGAACAATTTTCTACTTGTTTTCTTTCATACCTCACTACCTTGAGTGCATTCTTTGTTTGTAGCACTTTTGCTTCGTGTCTTTTGCATATGCATATGACTCTTTCTCATGATTGAAAGTAGTGGAGAATTGAAGGTTTTGTATTTAATTTATGTATACATCATAATCAAACAAAGAATATAGATTCATTCTTTCTTTTGGGTAGTGAAACTAACTTGCATTTGAAGTAGTGAAATTGCATGGTTTTTGGCTTTTTTGGGACATTGTGCATATGTAATGATGAATGTTTTCTCCTTATCATAGCATAGCTTTCATCGAAATGAAAATATTGAATATTCATCTCTTTGCATAAATTTTGAGTCATTCAAAACACCATATTGTCCATGCCATTTTCATTTTGAGTAACAACAGCCTTAAAAAATAAAGCGCTAAACTAAAAATTGATTAGACATTTTTATATTTTCTGGTAGCAAACCTACATCAGATTAGTTGTAGGGATTTGGAATAGGTGTGAAAGATAACTTTCCAAAGCTRCAAATAAACATAGAATCTTGTGTTAGGGAGCRGTGAAATCCAATTTCTACATTTTGTCCTGGGAARCCCTTCTCACACAAGGGTCAAACTTGAGGTTGCATTAAGACKGGCAGAGTTACTCACCCTGCTTTGTTGGTCTTGRTGTATAGATTGYGCATATTATGGGGGTYACTTGAAGGTATACCCACAATKATGAGTGGAATCCTTTCAAGTTGATTTTAGGCCAGATACCTTGCCCTTGCRCATGGATCGGACTGTCGACAGTTCTCCCAGGCATCATTGTTGTAGTTAGTAACCTTAGTGGCCTATCTCTTTAGGGTCTTTACACAAGGTGACTGTGGAGGGGAAAGTATTCACAGTACCTGGAATTGACGTTGGCTAAACTCACTCAAGATCCTTGGAGGGTATACCCATGATTATGTGTCGGAGCTTGCACCAAGGCGTAAGTCCATTAAGCAGTTCGTCAACGTAACTTTTCCACACTCTCTATCTCATCCCCTTATTACTTTGTTTCCGCAATGTTGGATTTCATCCCCAACTAGTGTGCTCATTGTGAAAAGGTTTTGTTTGCTTGTTTGCTTACTAGATTTTTAGCATGTGTTATTTGTTCTCCCTAGAAGAATCTAGGTTGGATATTTATTTTTTATGGTGTCAATTCCTAGAATGACCAATGAAGGAACCCCTTTCCCAGGGGAAACCTTTGTTTTCCCTTCTTACGGAAATGTTGGTACTCCTTACATCGCTACTTTGAGCCTTCCAGGTCTCACAATTGGGTTACCGGTATGGTTGTTTTCCACTCCAGTGATATCGAATGTAGGTGATTCAAATGTAAGAACACCACCCACACATCAACCTCATGTCGACCTTTCTCCTTCTTCACCCATCAAGTCTCCTTCCATTTCTCCTTCTTCACCTAGTGAAATATCTAAAGCAAGTAGCCAGGTTGATAAGAAGAAGAAGAAACGGAAAGAGAAGAAGAAGAAGAACTCGAAAAGAACCAAGCCTCCAACCATATCAAATGTTGGATCCAAGCAACCAGCTACTATTAATCATACTAGGAGTGTGGATGAGGTCAACAAGATTAAAATGAAGAATCCGAAACCCAAATTCCCTTGTAGTCTTTGTAAGGGTGACCACTTTCTAAGGGATTTCCCTGGTCTTATAAATGTGGTCTTCCACATCATCAGCCTCTGCTAGACATGTTGGTGACATCCCATCAACTAGTGATGTTAAGGTTGGTAAGAAGAAGATAATTGTCAATTTTCCTTGTATGTTATGCGACGGTGATCATTACTCTCACCTTTGTCCTCGTATGGACGAGGCTTCTTCTCTTTTGGAAAAGCTTCAAATTCCAACTAGTTATTGTAATATTTCCCCCAACCAATCGTTAGTTGATAGAATGGTCAGTCTAGTTCCATCCCCGGTCACTCTGGTTGATCAAGTGGTCAATCTAGTTTCATCCTCAGTTGAATCACTAACCAAAGTAGTTGATCCAATTCTGTCATCGATCAGCCCCACTTTTCATCTGAAAAGTGAAACCCAAGTGACTGATCCAGTCTCGTCATTGGTCAGTCCCACCCTTCATCTGAAGAGTACCAACATGGTCAATCCCACTCCTCCTCTGACGAGTGCCAAAGTGGTTTCTCTAGTCCCTTCATCAGTCAATTTGGTTGATCATGTCATCAATCTGGTCACATCCTTAGTTGAACTAGTTAACAAAGTGGTTGATCTGATCCCATCCTTGGTTGATTCCACTCTCTCGTTAGAGAGTGCAACCCAAGCAGTCGATCTATTTCCACCTATATACCCCATTATCCCCTTGGATAATGAAACCCAAGTGGTCTATTTGATGTCATTATCATTTGATCCTACTCTCTCGTTAAAGAGTAAACCCGATTCTGCCCATTTTTTTCTCATCGATACAAAATCTACCGTGCTGGGGGGAATTCCTCCTTCTCCCGCAAAACCCCCTCCAAATAATGAGAATATCCTTTTTTATTGGGGTGTGCTAACTGGACCTCGTCTTCCCTCTCACATTGCTTTCAAGATTATAGTATAGGTTTTTGGTCGGGACGTTCCTCGTGTGCCGATAGATGAAGGTTTATCCGTTAGGATTTTTTCCCCTGTTGCTTGGAAAGATTTGGGTTATCCTCAGCTTGTGCCAGTTACCCAGACTCTGTTCACTTTTAATAGAAGAATCGGTCACTCTTTAGGGATCCTTCCAAGTTTCCCGTAACTTTGGGACGGAAAAATGTCTTTATTGATGTTATGGTAGTCTAGGACCCCTTGGATTTCGATTTACTCCTTGGGCGAGATTATGTTTATTCCATGAAATCTATTGTGTCCACTTTTTTTAGTGTGATATCTTTCTCGCACGATGGAAGAATGGTGACTATTGATCAAATTTCATTTGTTGGCCCTGACTTGACCATCAACCCAATGACCTCCCTAAACGGGTCTTATATGCAGTCGGTATCACCCCTGCCACAGGTCAATTATGTGGCGTTGTATCCCATGATTTCAACCTCTGATGACTTAGATCTGGTAGTTGACATGGTGATGTCTTTGGTAGGGCTATTGGAGCCTGATCTCCTTACCCCTATCATGGACCTCGACATGGTGTCCTTCCAGAGTGATTTTCTTCCATCTAGTGAAGATCTCTTGGATGCCATGACCGAGTTTTTCCCTTGACATGGTTTATTTCCAGAGTGTTATCCTCTTGGAAGCCATGATCAAGAAGAATTCATGAGCATAGTTTTCTTCTCTGTGGAAATCTCATTAAAAAATGAAACAGAGGCCATGAGCATAGTTTCCCTCTCTGTAACAAGATTGTTAAAAAATGAAACAGAAATCTGGGGATCGAATATGGAGCCTTGAGCATAGTTCTTTTCCTATGACAAGCTCGTTAAAAAATTAAATAGTCATCTCTCTTCAGGTCAAGTCTTTCTCTAGATCTCGTAGATGTAGAGTCGAGTCTTTCGTTAGGTCTCATATTTGAACCTTCATTTCATCCACCCTTATCCTTTGTCTCCATCTAGTACAGAAATTGGTGACAACCTCAAAGTTGGTGAATGAATTGAAGCTTGGGGGGCTTGTCTCCAGCCTTTGATGATCATTATGGAGTTAAGCCACTAGCTTTCAAGTTGGGGGTAGAGTACCAATATTATTCTTTTTTCTTTCTCGCGCTCGTAAAAACATGAGAATGTAACCAAGAAACCTTTTATCTCTTTTTTGGGCTCACATGGATATAAAAAAAAGGAATCCCCTGGAGTCTTCTTTAATCTCTTTTCAGACTCTCTAAACATGAAAATATTGCCGAGTGATCTTGCTTCCTTTCCCACTCATTAAAAGGTTTGAAAGGGAATCTTTAGAGTGATAATTTATCTCTTTTTCGGCCTTGCAAGACTAACATTATGAAAAAGGATAACCCTGGAGTCGTCTTTAAGTCATTTTCAGACTCTCTAAATATAAAAAACCATCAATTTTACCTTCTGTGGACTCGTTAAACAATCATACATTGAAGGACCCATACGGGACCGAACCCTTACTTCTTCTAGTTCGTTAAACAAAGGAAGAGGGACTTATCGAACATGAGTTATATTGAGCATGTGTTACCCTCCTCGAGCTCGTTAAATCAAAAAGAGGTACTCGTCTATCTAGATGGGGGAAAAAATTGAGGGAAGCAAGCCAAGTAGTTTTTGAAAACATTACAAGTCACTCTTACAGTCACCCTTGAACACAACAATTTGTCTTTGCACGCATTTTAAATCCGTTGAACCTCTGCACTGAACCAATCCTATGATTTTTCTTACTCCTTTGGGTCACCCGACGAAAGTCACAGTATCCATTGCATCATCATGTTTTGGTCTGTGTCATGTTTCTGTTGTTGTGCCTTAGTGTTCAAGGGAAGTATCTGCCTCAAGAGTCAGCCATCACAAATGTCTTGTTTCAATACCTGTGTCAGTCCATGTTCATTTGATATACCAATTTACATATCTATGTCAGTTTCATGTCATTGATGGGGGATACATCAAGGCCCTCCTGTGACGAGTCTATTCCTATCGATCTCAACACATTATCTGGGAACTAGAATTAGAAACCAGTTATTACCTTGGGACCTGCATGCCTCAATGGCAGGCCTCCTCACTTTCGATAGTGGGTTTACATCATTGGACCCTGATTGGGTGATTCCATGAATGTTCGACTTCATCTCATCTATTCAAATTTGTTGGAATGTACTAGGGTACCTTGGGAATCATTGACATCAATGGTGATCTCCCTCGGGTTTGTTAGCAGTTTACCTCATTGACCAATAATCAAGTGGTTTCTACCATGTTCGACATCAAGACATCTATTCACATGGTTAGATTTGTACTGCATTGATATCGGTAAGAATACCTTAGGTTGAGTGATCACTCTGATATATACTTTGCCCAGGTTGCAACGGAGTTTCTTTTGAAGATTGACACATATATTGTTACATAGATCCACTTTGTATTGGTCTGTGTCTATGTCTTGTTGTCTCATAGATCCACTGTGTATTTTTCATGGCTACGATCAGTTCATATCATGGAAGCATAGATCCAAATTGTATATTTGGTGGCTATACCTTTCTGTTAATATAATTATGGATCCGCAGTGTATCTTATGGTGGCCATACCTTGCATGTATTCATCACTCAAGCATAGGTATGCCTGCCTTAGGTTTGAAACATGTCATGATTTTTGTTGATGGTTGTCTGTAGCTTCTACCAGGTTCTCCATGTCCATACCCTTACTCAAAAAATTCTACAAAGTACTTCAGTCATCACGTCTTCTAAATTCTCACTTTGGGGGGAAATCTATTACACATCAAAATTACTCACTTCAATAGTGTCGCAAGTGTCGCATTTTATCCATAAGTGTCACAAACATCATACTGCCATATTGCTTATGGCATGTCTCTAACGACATCACAAGGACACTTGAGACACCTTCAAAGATTGGTTTAAGAAGGAGAAATCATCTGATGAGGAGTATAAATCATTTTCCATGGAAAAAACCACTTAAAAATGAATTTTGAAGGGAAATGCTCCCCTACCCACTGTCAGGGAGTGCTAGTGCTCCCTACCCTCCTTTGGGGTAGTGTTGTAGCACTTTGTACACCCTTATGGGGGAGCACTAGGCTTTTTTGAGGAATTTTTGGGCAGCACTCCCCTACCCACTGTCAAGGAGTGCTAGCACTCCCTACCCTTCTTTGGGGGAGCGTTTCAACACTCTGTGCACTCTTTTGAGGGAGCGTTGGCCTATTTGAGGGGAGCGTTATGTTGTTGAGAAAATCAGGGGAAGATCCCCCTTATATTGGAAATCATTTGGATTCAAATATGAGGTTAAGGCTGAATCTTAGGGAGGATCCACAACTGATGGAGAGATATCCTCAACCTATCCCAAGAATCTCTAAGGTGGTTGGGTCTCTCCAAGCTTATATAAGGAGGCCTTCTCATGGTAAAAGAATATGGGAGTTTAGAGGCATCAAACTTATGATCTCATAAGGGAGATAACTAGTAAATCATATTCATTTTGATGGTGGATGGTGGATTATTTGACAAAGAAATCTTGGTGAAGTTGTTGCATCTACATCTATGGTTGTAAGTACTTTGCTTTGTTTTCATTAATATATATATGTGCTTGGCCTATTTTTTTCAAGGTTTTGTTTATTCTACATGAACTTATCTTTATTAGATAGATCTGGTTTCAAGCTAATCTTAGTAGGATAGGAATCTTGTTCTGTCTTTGTTTGGTTTGCAGTACTTGTCGAGGAGCTTGGGGATCAAAGCTCAACTCAGACTATGCGAGGATGAACATCGTTAAAAATGTACACTTTTCTTCCTCTTATCTATACATTAGTTTATCTAGATTTAAAAGGATGTCAGTGACCAATTTTAGCACCCTTTCTATCTCGGTCTTAGAATTCTAGAGCCCAAGAGGGAATCCACTTGTCCGCAGGGGGATTTCTCTATAACAACAAGGAGAAAGGGTTACAAAGAAAATGGAGAGGTTGAAAGCTATGAAAACTCAATAAGGGTGAAGCGTCACCTAAGAGAAAGGGTTACTAAGGAAAATAGAAGTTCAACACTTATTCCACACACAAAAAAGGTGCTATGTCAACAAAGATAAATGGGTGCTAAGAAAAATAAAAGTTTGACACTCGCTCCATATCAACAAGGAGAAATGGGTACTAAGAAAAGGAAGAGGTTTAAAGCTATGAAAACTCATCAAGGGTGACACATCACCTAAGAGAAAGGGGTACTAAGGAAAAGAGTATTTCAACACCTATGCCACACAAAATAGAGTGACAAGTCAATAAAGATAAAGGGGTACTAAGAAAAGTAAAATTTTAACACGTGTGCAATGTAAACAAAGCGAAAGGGGTACTAAGAAAATGAAAAGGTCAGAATCTATGCCAACTCAGAAAGGGTGGTGTATCACCTAAGAGAAAGGGGTACTAAGGAAAATATAATTTCAACAATTATGCCTCATAAGAGAGGGTGACACATCAACAGATATATAGGGTTACTAAGAAAAATAAAAGTTTGACACGTGTGCCATGTAAACAAGGAGGAAGGGGTACTAAGAAAATGAAGAGGTCGAAATCTATGAAAACTCAACAAGGGTTAAAAATCACCTAAGAGAAAGGGGTACTAAGGAAAAGATAAGGTCAACGCCTATGCCACACGAAAAAGGGTGACACATCCACAAAAATAAATGGGTACTAAGAAAAATAAAAGTTTGACACATGTGACATGTCAACAAGGAGAAATGGGTACTAAGAAAATTAATAGGTCAAAACCTATGCCAAATCAGTAAGGGTGACACGTCATCGAAGAGAAAAAGGTACTAAATAAAAGAGAAGTTCAACACCTATGCCACACAAAAAATGGTGATATGTCAACAAAGATAAAGGGATACTAAGAAAAATAATAGTTTAACACCCATGCCATGTCAACAAGGAGAAAGGGGTACTAAGAAAATGAACAGGTTGAAAGATATGCTAACACAAAGAGCATGACATGTCACCTAAGAGCAAGGTGTACTAAGGAAAATATAATTTCAACAACTATTCCTCAAAAAAAGGGTGAGATGTCAACAAAGATAAAGGGGTACTAAGAAAATTAAAATTTTGACTCTCGTTCCAAGTCAACAAGGAGAAAGGGGTACTAGGAAAACAAAGAGGTCAAAATCTATGCCAACCTAGCAAGTGTGACATGTCACCTAAGAGAAATGGCTACTAAGGAAAATAGAAGTTCAACACCTATGCCACACAAAAAAGGGTGACACGTAACTAAAGACAAAGGGGTACTAAAAAAAAATTAAAGTTTGAAACCCATGCCATGTTAACAATGAGAAAGGAGTGCTAAGAAAATGAAAATGTTGAAATCTATGCCAACTCAGCAAGGGTGACACGCATCACCTAACAGAAAGGGGTACTAAGGAAAAGAGAATTTCAATACATATTCCACACAGAAAAGGGTGACTCGTCAACAAAGAGAAAGGGGTACTAAGAAAAGTAAAGTTTGACACACGTGCCATGTCAACAAGGAGGAAGGGGTACTAAGAAAATGAAGAGTTTGAAATCTATTCTAACTTAGCAAGGGTGACACATCACCTAATATAAAGGGGTGATATGGAAAATATAATTTCAACACCTATGCCACACAAAAAAGGGTGACACGTCTACAAAGATAAATGGGTACTAAAAAAATAAAAGTTTGACACTTGTGTCATGTCGACGAGGAGAAAGGGGTACTAAGAAAACAAAGAGTTTGAAAGCTATTCCAACTCAAAAAGGGTTACACATTACATATTAGAAAGGGTTACTAAGAAAAATATAAGTTCAATACCTATGCCACACCGAAAATGGTGACTCATCAACAACGAGAAAGGGGTACTAAGAAAAGTAAACTTTGACATATGTGCCATGTCATCAAGGAGAAAGGGTTACTAAGAAAATGAATATGTTGAAAGATATTCCAATGCATCAAGGGTGAAATTTCACCTAAGATCAAGGGTTACTATGGAAAATATAATTTCAACACCCATTCCACACAAAAAAGGGTGACACGTCTACAAAGATAAAGGGGTACTAAGAAAAAGAAAAGTTTGACACCCATGTGATGTCAACAAGGATAAAGGGGTACTAAGAAAATTAATATTTAGAAAGATATTCAAACTCAACAAGGGTGATATGTCACCTAAGAGAAAGGGGTACTGAGGAAATGATAAATTTGACACCTATGCCACACAAAAAAGGGTGACATGTCAATAAATATAAAGGGGTACTAAGAAAAATAAAAGTTTGACACTTGTGCCATGTCAACAAGGAGAAAGGGTTACTAAGAAAATGAAGAGCTTGGAAGATATGCCAACTCAACAAGGGTGACACATCACCTAATAGAAAGGGGTACTAAGGAAAAGAGAAGTTCAATAACCATGCCACATAGAAAATGGTGACATGTCATCAAAGATAAAGGGGTACTAAGAAAAGTAAAATTTTGACACTCGAGTTACAAGTAGAAAGGGGTAGTAAGAAAATGAAGAGCTTGTAATCTATACCAACTCAAAAAATGTGAAATGTCACATAAGAGAAAGGGGTACTACAGAAAAGTGAATTTCAACACCTACGCCACACAGAAAATGATGGCATTTCAACAAAGATAAAGAGGTACTTAGAAAAATAAAAGTTTGACACTCGGGCCATGTTAACAAGGAGAAAGGGGTACTAAGAAAATGAAGAGGTAGGAAGCTGATGATTATGAGGATGAAGATGATGATGATGACGATGATGATGATGATGACGATGATGATGATGATGACGATGACGACGACGACGATGATGATGATGACAATGACAATGACGATGACGATGATGATGATGATGATGATGATGATGATTTTGACTACAACAATCCCAATGATGATGACTATGATGACCATGATGACGACAATGATTATTATCATGATGATTATGATGACGACGATGATGATTATGATGATGATGATGATGACAAATGAGATGATGATCATGATCATGACGACGATGATGATGATGACCATGACGATGAAAATTACTTTAAATATATAATTTATAATATATATTATAAATTATTAATATATATATTATATACAATATATATTAATATATATATTATCTATATTATAGTATGCCTAATGGTTAAGAATTTGGGTTTTCTCCTAAGAGGTCACAAGTTCAAATACATAGGGGGTAGGGTATGTATACCTCCAAAGACTTTACCAATCAAGTCGTTGGGTGGAGGGGGTCCCTTGTCCCACAAACAAGGGGGTATCATACACCAATTTGGTGTATGACTTGGCATATACAAATTCAAACATCCAACTATTGATTATAATTCAATGACATGCACAATAATGGGAAAGTGGGACTCTACTTCCCATGTAGCATAAACAATATCAATAATCACTATAATATCATGCTCGATAATAGGTAATCAATATGAAAAAATATGGGTTACTAGGAATATGAGGTCACAAATATGTTTAGTTTCAGTTATATTCAAAAGTAAATGCAACCTCCAACCAAAATCTCACCATTATGGAAAGAATAGAAAATGAAAAACAAATAAGAATTTCATTGTCATTGAACATAGAACATCCCAATGCAAAGACATTATTTGTGAAACTCACATTTTGACTATTGTGACCCACTTCTCCCAATATCATTAATAAAACTTATATGACTATTCATTGGCCACCCAATCTAAGATGGAGCAGACACAATCTACGAGCCATACATATGATCAAAAATAACATTCTAAGAAGTAGTTGGTGCAAATATAGTCCACCAAGACATTTTTTCTTATTAGTTCATCATGCTCATTGTATTATGCCAATACCTCAAAATTTTCTTAGTGTTCAAGAGACCAAAGTTCAATATTGTCCTTAGCAATGGAACAACAATAGTGTATTCATTGTCCCAACTTATAGAAAGAAAAAATAGTGACCAAAAATCAATAGAATCAAAGGAGGAGGCCTATTGTCCAAAGAAAATAAATCATGTCAGTCAGAATGGCCTTATCAACCACATATTTCTTCCCATTAGGGACATTAATAGGATTTTACCCAAAAAAAAATAGGATTGCACATTACAAACTTCACAATTTTACATGTGCTAGCACACATTTACACAATATGGTGTAAGACATATAAAATAGTCGAAGTGATTCAATATATAAACCAAAGTGCAAAAAATCACATCTTATTCTACCAATAAAAAATTCCCATGTAAGGATAAGTACAAGCAATGGTCTTTCTAATTAAACGTAAGTAATGGATTCCAGTGCTTAGAAAAACTACAAAACTAAGAAAACATACTTTTAGTGAGATGTTGCATAAAGTTTCTCCTTCAATAAATCTAATCCACTGATCTACAACCATAGAAACTACCCTATTTAGTGAATACATAGTTTTTTGTTGTTTTTTCGGAAGGATTTGGTTTAATAAACTATTCTTCCTCACTATCAGATATTTCACCATTTTCATCATCCATATTGTCATTAGTATGAAGTGGAGAAACCACCATATATGTGTCAAGTAATGTTCAAGATAGGTATTGACTATAATATAGTTTTTCAGAGATACTTTAGGAGAAATATCAGTGGCTCGACTATAATATAGTTTTTCAGAGACACTTTAGGAGAAAGAAGGGTTAATAGGAGAATATGTTCAAGATGGGTTACCTCATCAAACACAAGCAAAGACATGTTCAAGAATTTATTTTTCTATGAATTCAAATTATAATGCACCAAACTAAAATTTGCATAATAAGGATGAATACATTCCTTTTAACCCTGGAAGTATGCACTATGTCTTTTGATGATTGGAAAGAGGTGGAAATAAGGTCCCTACCATTGGGTACAAACCAACTAATAAAATTGTGTGTAGAATATATACATAATGGGCATTCAAGTTAGGGGGATGAAATTCCACTAGGAATAATCCCTTTTTAGTAATATTATTCCTTATTTTCTTAAGAATAACATCCAACATATCCATGGTTGCATTAGAAACAAAATACTTTTCATAGAACATAGCATGTTGTTCCTTTCTATTTTCTTATCTCCGTTGATAAAATGTTGCAATGAGTGTCAAATGATTATTGTAGCCACCACCATATGAAACCAAGAAAACATAATTTGAAGGACATGATGATTGAATCCTCTTCCTTAATCAATAAATTTTATTTTAATTCAATGGTGTTGCCTCGAATTTAATCCACCAATCTATAGCTATAGAAATTTCCTTGTATGTTAAAGACATAATTGTTTTGTCAATTTTTAGAAGGATATATTTTATGGATATCATCTTCCTCCTCACTATCATAGTTTTCATCCATTTCTTGATTAGAATCAATTTTAGGAACCACCATATATGTAGCAAGTAACAATAGTGGATAGTTCTTGAATATAGTTTAGTTTTAATAGACATACATTCCTGGCCATGGGTTATCTCGTCAACATAAGAAAATACATGTTCAATAATTCCTTTATTTGTGACTTTAAATTGTAATGAGCCAATCTAAAATTTGATAAATGAGGATGAAAATGTACTTTTTCACTCCTATCTCTATGTATTACATATTTCTAACCACTAGGAAGAGGTGGAAATAAGGTTCCTACCATTAGGTACAAACAAACTAATGAAATTATAGGTATAATACCTAGATGATTGGAATTGAAGATACATAAATGTAGATCCTCTAGGAATTATAATTTTTTAGTAAGCTCATTCCACAATTACTCATGAATACCATCTAACATAACCATGGCTACATGAGAAATAAAATATTTTTCATAAAACACAACTAGTTGTTTCTTTCTATTTGCTTGTCTCCATGGATCAAATGTTGCAACTAGTGACAAATGGTCATTGTTCACAATTTTACATGTGCTATCACACATTTACACAATATGGTGTAAGATCTCTTTGTAATGGAAATAATTAATGCGCATGAAAATATTCGAAAAGCACAACTTAGGTGATTTTATACTTTCAATCGTCAACAAACAATGGTGCATTCTCCCACGTGAACTTTATCTTAGTGTTTAAGAGACAAAAGTTCAATATTTTCCTAAGCAATGGAACCACAATAGTTTATTCATTATCGCAACTTATAGAAATAAAAAAATAGTGACCAAAAATCAATAGAATCAAAGGAGGAGGCCTATTGTCCAAAGAAAATAAATTATGTCAATCAGAATGGCCTTATCAACCACATATTTCTTCCCATTAGGGACATCAATAGACTTTTACGCAACAAAAAATGGGATTTCACATTACAAATTTACAATTTTACATGTGCTAGCACACATTTACACAATATGGTGTAAGATCTGTTTGTAATGGAAATCATTAATGTGCATGCACATCCTCGAAAACACAACTTAGGTGATTTTATACTTTCAGTCGTCAACAAACATTGGTGCATTCTCCCACATGAAATTTGGCATGATCATGAAGAAATCACTAAATCACAACAAGAATCGATTGAGGTTCAAACCTAGGGATATAGGTGATTATAATCGTAGATTAAATAATTAAGTTTTACCGACAAATTAGAAAACGAAATTGAAGCAACTCAATATGGTTAATTAATCAAAAATTCCTTTAGTGAGATATAATTAAAATCTCTAATGCTAGAAATGGAAATGGAAGAAGGAAGATAACTCACTTGGAACTCGTTGTTGTAGATGATGAAGATCTTTGCACTAAAGTGTGGATTTTTTATCATAGTCCTCTAATAGTGATCCATGTCCAAAATGACTTGCACATTAGATTTTATATTTCCCTTACCCTAGTCCTCATCCAAGTCTACATATGAATCATCTGGTTTAGAATCAATGTTGAAAGGATTGGCCATATCAGCATCATCATCATCTGCATCTGCATCAAAGTCATTTTTTATAGTATCATCGTCAATATAATTGTTGAGAACATTGTCATCTACATCTATCTCAACTTATTCCACTTCTTCATCTGACGATACATCTAGCTCATGCTCCTGATTTGAAACTTCTTCTTATTCAATATCATGTTCTTCTGGTACATTATACTTTACAGGCCTTCCTCTTAGATCATATCTAACAATGTACATCCAACCTGCTTTACCTAGAACCTCTAAATGAAATACTTGCTCACATTGGCTTGGAAGAGCATACATTTTTGTACCCGGCTCAAATGTCCTTGTATTAACCATGGTAAATTCATTGGCATGCTCAATAACAATTCACTTGAGATCATGTTCATTCATCTATAACCCATATCGTTTGACCTCGAGAAGAACTAACTTAAAGGAATTAAAGTCTCCCTCGATTATATCATTCAAATACCCATAGTATCTATTTTCAGATATCGTTGGATGTATGCCACTTTTATAGGAAACATTAGTGACCTAAAAGACTACAGTTATCCCAGACTCAGAGGTTTTATTCTTATCATCCAACTTTTTTATGCTAAATTTACGAACATTGCACCACATAGCCTTGTGGTGTTTCAATTGCAATATGCCCCAAACATAATAAAAAAATGCATATTTGTAAATGAATAAACAAATTATTTAGACTTAGTAAAAATTTATAAAAAAAACACACCATGACCTAGATTAATAGAATGGAAAATAATTGAAACATGATGTGAGTGAGTAACACGCTTTCCTATTTATCTTTTAAACCATATGATAAATCAATTTCCCTCTAAGTAATATTGGTATCTTGATTACGATGAGCTTCTTTCAGCAAAGTAGCCACCACTTCCCATGATAACCTACCATTACATTGTATATTACATCGATCTATCCATTCTTTTCATCCAATCAAGATTGTTTGCGATGAATAAATGTATTGCATCCCACTCTCAACCAACTGTATGAAAAAAGAATAAAAATTATCTATTAGAGTAAATATTAAATAATTATTGATCATGCATGAAGCTAAATAAAACTTGAATAAGTACAATATAGAAGTAAATCAATATTAATGAAAAGTATCATAGATCTCTACCATCTAATTGCCTTTCACTTTCCTCATACTACCTTTCCCAACCACGACCTCCCCTTCAAATTTGTTAATGAAATTGAGATCCCAAATCTGAGTCACCTTCATTATTTTTGTTGCTAAGTTAGGAATATATTGACTAATATACACCAAGGATTGATATACCATATATCCCTCCACCATAGATCCCTCAGTACATGCTCTCTTTCTAATGAAGGCCTTAAATGACTTCAAGTGCCTATCCACCATCCACATTAACCTTGTGTGTACAGGTCCACACATTTCAATCTCCTCAACTTGGTGTATGAGGTAGTGTTCTTGTGCATAGTAAAATGTTGGAGGTAGATACTTTTGCATTTCACACATTAGACAAGGAATTTCTCTCCTCCAATATTTAATATATTCTTTATGGATTTATTTATATGACAACCACCTATAGTACATGATATAACAAATTGGATCATAGGTTTCAACAACAATGTCATATATACATTGAAAGTAAAACAGATGTCGACAAGTTCGACAACAATGATTTTGCATATAAATCATTAATACTTACCTCGTGTATTTTCCAAAATCATATATAACTTTTTTTACATTGTTTTCAAAGTTGTTAGGTAGAGATAGAGGTAGAACATATTGTAACAACAAAGGGATCATTATTTTTTAGGAAAATAAAACCATATTATAATACTAAAAGGTTGTATATTTACCAATATATAAATCTACGTCCAACATAATTATCTTAATGAAGGTATGCCAATCATGGGTTTTCACCCCACCAAATTCACCTTTCTTCGTTAAGATATTATTTATGTGTGAAGCAAATCCCGTGGGAAAGTTAATTTTCCAAATGACCTCTTTTACAACATTGTTTTTCTACTCTGTAAATAACCATGGAAGACTATTTCGGTGTACTCCATTTCTATTTGAATAAATCATTTTTTGCAATGCATGATTGGCTTCCTGAATGTCAGTACAATTTTTGACAAGTTTTTCTTTATCACTCCTTCAATTCTCCACGATGTTTTTTTTACATTCTTCCCAATATGCATTGTATCAAACAAATGAGCTATTTGTAGGTGCTCATAGTAGGGAAACATATTGAATTGTACAGGGTAACTTTTCATTCCTCATGGAATCCCATTAATGCCTTCATGACAACATTTATGAAAATTAATTAATGAGATTACAACAATAATTGTTAGATACAATAAACATAATTAGATATAAATTAAAATAGTAAAACATTAATATATACACATACACATATATAGACTAAATGCTTACCTTGACAGTTTAATCTATTATATTGCAACTTCCATAGGTGAGGTGTTATTCTTCGTGGTTTTATTCTAGTCCCTTCTTTCAAATAGAAAATATGTTTTTTTGCAGTTTGATACCTATCGTTCTTAGGGAGGAAGTTCTTATACTCATAAAATATATCCTTTCCTAGACTTATTTAACAACGTGATTTCATCCTAGGACCACAAACTGGACATGCACATTTACCCTTGGTTTGAAGACCTACAAGGTTATATGGATTAATGTCAGTATTATGTATATAACAAGGAATTGATATTTAAGAAGCATGCATCATATTTTCATAAAATCATATACTATTAAATTCCATCAGTATGTTACATCCCACAAAAATGTGTTATCCCTGGGGCATCATGAATTGTCCATGTAAGTATTCCATGGAATTGAAATGTCATTTTCTCTATTGGTCTAGAGATTTCGTACATAGTGATGTCAACCCATAACTTTACTAGCTCATTGACAAGAGGCTCAATATATACATTCATATATTTGACATGGTACTTACCTAATTGGGTGAAAGTACACATAATTACTACCTTGTATATATATAAGTAATTATGCAATGAATAACAAAAGAGAAATACAATGTTCAAAACAATTTTGTAAACAAATCCCTGGAACAATCATTTCCAACATTGTGTTCTCCCTCTTTATTGACATCCAAGGAGGAAAGTTATTGTTTATAACAAAAATTGGTGGCATTGAGTAAATAAACCTGAGCTCACCAAATGGATTGCCACTATCAGCTTCCAATGAAAGCCTAACAGTATGAGGATCTTCTTTAAAAATTGGCCATCTTTCTTCAATGTTCCTAAATGCATAACCATCTGCAAGCATTCAAAGAACACCATCTTCACTTCTGTGACATGCATGGTAACACATAAATTGTGCAATGATTTGGCACCTAAACAAGAATTTCAAACATGGAATTGTCAGAATATGACGAAGAACCTTGTGAGGCACCTTTTTTGTTACTTGATCGATTTGATATCTACCGATTTGACATTGCGAGAAATTCATTTATGATGTGTATTGTCCATAATATATAATATGATCATTTAGACATGCATCAATAGCATGATACTCCATTCTAATATCTTTCATAATGGCACACATTTATCGGTATGTGCGCGGTAAATTATTTGACAGGAGTAAGAAAAATTCACTTAACAATCTACATCACAAAAACAAACTAATTAATGCAAATAATAGTAATAAAAAATATTGCATCCTTAATTTACACATTAATTGACACTAAAAATAGAGAAAAATAAAGTCGACCTTTACATACAATTTGTGAAAAATTATATTACGTACCTTAGGATTTGTGTGAGACAAGTGTTTGAAAAACCATTCAATACCTTCAAGTTCACCAGCAACATTATAGCAGAGAGAATATTTGTTCGTGAGCCTTCATAAAGGGGTTGTTCTGCCTTCTCGAGAAGAGGTACATCATAAATATCATCATCGTTTTCCTCATCGATAGGAGAAAAGATGTCATGGATCAATCTATGTGTCCCATCATCCGACTCAACAATAGTATTGGTGTCATCTTCTTCCATAGGCTTGACATGATATTCATTCTTCATACTGTCTTCCACATCTTCTACAATAGTATTTCTACTAGTACTTGGAAGGTATTTATCCGGCGACAAACAACTAGGAGGATTTTTCTTTACAATTACAAACAATCAATAACATTAGTGTATATTAAAAAAATTAAAACACAATTTTTTTATAAATAAAATCAATACAAAGACATATATAATGAATAACTTATCATGGGATGAAATGTATGCCCCCCTTCACAATTCCCATATGTAAAACAATATTTTTCAGTTATTTTCCTTACAAATATTTTTCTTTTCAAGCCCCTACATTCATAGCAAGGGAAATAACATTTCCCATCAATACCGACCAGTGCCTCCCATGCATTCCTTAACCTAGCAATTTTTCTTTCACTCTCTTCAGGTGTTGGCATTGGGATTTCATATATTAATTACAACAAAATCCACTCAAGCAATATAAGTACATTAGTTTATGAATTATATACTCTAATTATGATAAAAATATCAATTTTCATCGTAGATTTATTAAATGTTTATAACAATAATCAACAAATTAAAACCATACATTTTTACCACATAAGTTCCAAAGCTTCACTATAAGCAAGTAATAAAATCAAACAATAAAAGAAAACTACACCAAGACAAATTGTATAATAATTAAACATAATTGAGTAAACATGTTCATACCTATATATTTCCTAGGGAAAAATTTGTGTCCCCAAATGAAAGAGGTTCTAAGGGTTAGAGATCCAATCTCGGTATTTAAAAAGGAGACAAAGTAATAATAAAAAATTGTAACCTTCAAAGTACAAAATTAGAGATTTTATGCAGGTCAAGAATTGGATTTGAGGCAAGTCATCGCAAAAATACTAATAAATCATGCAATGAACAATGACCATAATAATATTTTATAATTGTCTCACCTACAACAAAATTTTCGAAAACACTTACCTTTGTCAATCTTCTGACGAATGTTGACTTTCTCAAATTTGACCAAGTCAGTGAAGTCAATGATCATTAAACCATTTTTAAACGGTCAATTGGCATCCCCTTTGTGCATCAATAGATCAACTAACACTATTATCATTGATTGATTGACGAACAGTTTTCTATGCCAGTCGAACATTTGACGAAGGTATAGGTTCGTCGAAAGTCTAGCGTTATCAGGGCACCCAAGAAAAAAATATATTAAAATTTGAATAATTTGCGACGATATGATTCAATGTATCCTTGTCATCAAAAGTGTTTTTCAAATTTTGACCCCATATGTAGTAGTGAGTGGTGTGTTGCATTTTCTTCCATACACTGCTTCAAATGTGTTCATCTTCAAAGATTCTTGATGCCCATTATTATATGAAAAATAAACCAAATAAATGTAGTATTTCCACTTGGAAGGATTTCTCATAACATACTTCATCAACATATCTTCAATCACTTTATAGATCCTCTTGGTCTTCCCATCTTACTCTGGGTGATGTATTGTACTAAAACTTAAATTTATCTCAAACCATTTCAATAATAATTTCCACAAACTTGAAGTGAATTTGGGATCTCTATTGGATATTATTCCCTTAGGCACACCATGTAGCATATCTTCAATCACGTGATTGATCCTCTCGATCTTCCCATCTGACTCTAAGTGATATATTGTACTAAAATTTAAATTTGTCCCAAAACTTTTAAATAATCATTTCTAGAAATTTGAAGTGAATTTGTGATCTCTATTGAATATTATTTCCTTAGGCACACCATGTAGCCTTCATGTAAATTTCTACAATGTTGGTTGTCTTATGTGTCATATTCACTAGTGTAACATACCCAGCCACCAGGATAAACCACGTTAGCTCAAAATTCCCACTTCAAGGACACTCTCAAAACCATTTTGTAACATACCATGTACATCAAATACCAAAACGATTTTCTCATATATTGATCTGAAATGTACCCATTGTCCCGGTACTTCCAAATTCTCCCTCTTGGACTGATTTCGAATCATTGTTCCAATATTTAATTAATCAAGAAGATGAATCCAAACATTCAATTAACCAGAACATGATAAACCATAAAATAATGCTTAACAGTATTCCATGCATAGCATTAATAGCAAGCTGGCACATTATACACTCATCATCTCAAAGCTAATAACAATATGCAGTGGAATATAAATATACAAGAAAACATAGAGAACAGTTATCATTAATTAAATCATCCACCAACTGGCTATAGACCAATGACATTTCTCCTAACCATAGACATTGTTTTTCCAAATCTCAACAGTATATCACTCCCGAGCCAAGGATATGAGTCCACAAGGATGGTTCCTAGGTTGACTCTACACACAACACTTGGCTAACAAGATCTCGGGTTTTCCCAACCACATAGAAATCCTAATTTCCATATTTTTCTCCTTCAACCAACACAACCCAATTAAATGAACCCCTTTCTCTGTCATGTATTCCCTCAGGTTGTTCCAATTTCTTTCTACCAATGATACTAGTCAGGAATATCAATGCTAGAAACTCCAAGGATTCTTAGTTGTGGACATTTCTTTCAGAAATTCCATCAATATCATGCACATATGCATCCATTCTGTCATGGAATAATCAGTAACTCCTCACATCGATCTCACAATGGCTCTCCTCCTCCAACCATTTGTTTCCATGATCATACCAAGAGCACACGAATGATAAAAAGTGAATGCACGATTGATTAACAATGAATGAAGAACGAAGAATAACCCCAAATATCCCACATGAAGGGTTTATATAATTACAAGAACCACATGTCCTCCCCCAAGATGCTCATGTAACCACTTCCTCAAATAAGACCAAGATGAGTGAATAATAATAAAATACTTAGCCCCTTTATCCCCCTCTCTCATGGAATCATATCCCACTATATCTCTTGTCCTTTTCCATCCTTTAGTCAACGATGTATTTTTATTAATATACATAGAAGTATTACATTTCTAGGCACCCTAGCCTTTCAACATACTGGCGCACCATCCTAAGTCAAATTTACATAATACATTCTAGTTCATAGGGGTTAAAACCAGGGTGTTACATCCCCCTCCCCTTATTTTTGGCACGATCCTCAATGCACAACACTATACTGGTGTTCTTAATATTAAAAATCTAGTCTCGTTGGCCTATACTCTACACATAAAATCCATTCCATGCTTATATACATAACCACTATAACATAAAACTAAAACATGCATACATAGGCACTCTAGCCAAAACCTACATAATGATATTACAATTTATAATTATGGAAGTTATGCCAACCATCAAGCTCGCATTCCCCATCAACCGGCACAACCCAAGGAGTATACCCCCTTCTCTACTCTGCAGTCCTTCAGTCTATACCACCTATCTTCATGGATCCAACGCACTCGGTTAGGAATTCTCAGTGTTGCAATTAAAATAACATTAGCTGCAACAGGTCCCCTGGAATTTCTTTGTTCCATTTCTTTGTCTTTGAGTTGATTTTTTCTTTTTCTCTTCTTCCCAAGATTCTAGATTCAATAGCCAATATCTCATATGTATTACACACACACAATCATCATGAGATATCATTATAATAATTTGCAATCATAAATGTTAAATTTGTTTTATACAAGAAAACAAAATTTCCCAAGCATGAGCTTCATGTTCATAATTTATTTGGATCTTGTATCAGAAAATAACAATCTTTATTATGGATTATAGAAATGTCATTCCCAAGACTATTCTTCATGCAATTTTCTCAACCTTCACTTAGTCAAACCATTTGTTAGCATATCATAACAATTTTAATTTCTCAAATCAGATTTATACAAGAAAATAAATTTTCCAGGCATGGGGTTTATAGTCATAATGTTTGTCTCTTGCAACAACATTCATTGGTCTTGTTTATGGGCTTACATCCATGCCATATCCAATACCATTATTCCTGCAATTTCCTCAATTTACACACAGCCAAATAGATTGTCAATAGTTTTTAAATTCCAATTTCCAAAATTGTTTTATACAGAAAAATAAAATTTCAAGGCATGAGCTTATGTTCATAATGTTTGTCTCTTGTAGTAGTAGAGACCAGTCTTCCTGATGGGATTACATTATTTCCATATCCAATATTACACTACCTGCAATTTTCCCAATTTACACTCGGTCAAACAGATTGTCAGTATCTCATGTACAACATATATTTTCATGGAAACAATTACAAAAATTCACAAAGTGATCTCAGAATTGTTTATAGCAACAATTCAATCACTTCCATTAATCCAACTATTAATTGGAATGAACCCATCATTCTCTACACATGTATTATCAACCAATATTTTCTTTATTGTAGCATTTTCAGCAACTCGGAAATTGATTTTAGAATTGTAACAACCCAACAATTCAATCACCTTCAACTACTATTTGTATTAAATATAATGCAACTATCATTCATTATGCATTTTCAGCACCACGGGCTTTTCATAATGAAACAAATAATTACCAATAAAGTAACCATTGATGTGTCAATACCCATGGCCATATCTACACAATGCATCATGCATTGACTACATAATACCACATATCTATGTCATGCATTCCACCATTGTGAGTTGGAAGGCATGTCCCATGCCTCAACACATCTTTTGAACTCTTCCCAATACTACTCAACTATTTGGATACCCTCCTCTTCAACCCAAAAACAACACGAGGAAACATAATTCCTAAGTGCTCTTCAGTGTCGTAAAAAAAGGTTGCAATCCAATCATCAGCTATGTAGGCGAAACCATTGAGCACTCACTTAGCGCTATAGCCCTTCCATATTCAACCATATCATGGTCTCACACGTGACTAGCTCTATGGGTATTCAATGCTATAGCAGGATTATGTCACATTATTTGACCTAGTTATGATCTCATAACACAATATGCAACTAAATTGTATCTAAATGCATTATAGCATCAACAAGATTTAGAAACTCTATGCTTTTGGTCATTATATATCGATTTAAATCTTGAAAAAATAATTGAGGGAATTATTACCTCAATTCTCTTCAACATTTATGCATCATGAGCAACCAAATGCATACCTTCATGGCTATTACAAACCAACTTAATAATATCTAATCAATCGATATTTGTAGAAGTTCGCAGACTCCCTTGTCCATCCTTTTTATAACCATTCCTACCACCCTCATGGGTCTTCACATAGTTGGAAGTTATAAGCAATGACAGCATCCACATCTTCAACCATGCTATATCACTTTTTCCAATAAAACACAATCTATCATTAGTCATACTCAATATAACATCATTATTTCATGTCTAGAACAACAAACTATTCTAAATCCACAATCATTCCATATGCATATCCAAGCATGCACATATGCACAAATGGACATTCATATGCACCAAGCATTCACTGTGATCATGATTACTAATGCATATGCATTTTAACTTCATTGTATGCATCATGCACTCTAGTGCATTTTTGTTTCAGTTCAATTATTTTTTTTTATTTTTTATTTTATGTTTTAGTTGGTTTTCCTTGAATTTCTTCAGATCCTTGTTGCCTTGTGTTCTCCCATTTTGCTCATTTGCACTATTGTTCTATGGTATGAACACTTTCCATCCAAGTTCCACTTAGTCATTCTGCAATCCAACCAATGTGTTATATTTGCAACAACTTCTCATAGGTAATCATATCCAAACTTTACCTTTATAAAAAATTCCAACACTTGAAATGAGGTAGCTCACAACATTCTATCACTCTACTACCACACCATACTTGAATCAACTTAACCATAATAATTCCACATCCCTACTATTACTTCTAGTTGTCCATTGTGTTTCCAAATTTTTGGAATAGTTATCTTCACTTCATTTAACAATTCCCAGAGAAACCATACTTTTCCCACTCAAGACCATTCCCAATGGAAGTATATTTTCATTCAGTGGAACTTTTCAAGTGAAATAACCTTCACTAATATATTCGTGATTTATCTGCATTATGTCATGTTTTCACTACGAACTCTGATTTCATAAGTGGCTTTCTTTCTATGATTAATTTTAGAAAAGGTAGCTAAGTCATAGCTAAAAACTCATTCCCATACACTCATGTGCTTGGCTTGGCACATAAAGATGATTCACACCTCACCTCTGAGGCGCTTTGTTCTCTTTCACATCAAGCTTGCAGTTATCTACACATCTCTACCTTCAAGGATGTGGAGTCTTATTTTTCCTTTATATGCCCATTAATGAAATCCACCTGCTAGTTGCATGCCTTATGTGAGGATTATTGTTTTTTTTCCTACAATTCATTCTTATTCTGTAGCAGTTTACTCATAATTATTTTGTCCACTCTTCTTGAATTCTTTATCCACTTTTCATTACCTTCCTTGTAGTTATTTATTTCCTCGGCCAACTTCTACAAGATCTCTCATGATTCTGTGAATCTTATATCCAATCCTAGGCTTAAATTTATCTAATTATACATCTAATTCTACGAAGTGTGCAAGCAATAAATTTTTTTTTTAATTATACATATTATAGAAATTTTGTCAATTAATTCTATAGGTCTTTTTTATGATAAATTCATGAAAAATTATTTCATATTTCCCCAGAGTATTCTCCTCTAAATCATCTTTTCAATGACTATTTTTGTGTCTCAATCTAAACTCTGAGTGAAAATTTATGGCTTCCTAAAAAAACCAATTTTACCCCATTTGTGCATTTCCTCCATTGGTATAATTTTATTGAAATACCAACTTTTGTCAACTGTAGAAGAAAACATGTTAAGAAATAGAGAAATTTTTGTATGAGACATAAATAAAAATAATGACAATGAATTCATAGAAACTCTCAAATTCTCAATCTGATGTTGTAGTAAAAACCTATAGCAATATGGAAATGGCATATTTGTCATTTTCACCCCTTTTTCCAGACTTAGAAATTTTAGCAAAACTAACTATCTCTCAATCTGTGCACTTTTGGAAAAAATTCACTAAACCAAAGTTGTTTTTCTTAATGAGTATATAAAATGTCGAGTAAATAAAATTTTCCATTTTTGTGATCATGGTCACTTTTCCTCCTTTGAAAATCTCAAAAATCCCCAAAAAGTGGCCCAGAATAGTGGATTTTGGCATATTTCAGCATCTTCATTCCAATCCCCTTAGAATTTATTTGATTCATTCATGAGTTATTTCCATGTCTTTTTTCCAAACTTTCTCCAAGAATTTCAGCTCGATCTAGATCCTTGCCAATGATCTGGAATTGAATCTTTAAAAACTGTTATTTTCCAATTTATGACAAACCTAAGCATAAATGGGAAGCGGCCCTCTCTGGCACTTTTGTATATCTCTATGCGAACAAAACCCAAAAGTTTCATCCAAATCCGACTCAATTTACTCCAGTTATGGTCAAAATACAAAAATATCTCCAAACTTAGTTTTTTTTTAGACTGATGGACAGTCTTGCCTACGTGACAATCTGTTGATGTATATGATGATATGGCGTTGACGTGGCCACTAAATTTTCCTCGGCTAACGATGCATCGGCCCACATAGGTATCAAGTATCTATAACATTCCTATGTCAACAATAAAATACTTATGATATACGGTATATGGGGTATCATCCCACCAAAGTATTGGTATATCGGTCCACTAGGTATCGAGTATTGGCTTCTTCGTACTTGACCCTACGTAGGATTTTTTTATACGCAGTATCTAGGTATCGGCCTGCCAGGATATCGAGTATCGAATCCCCACACTTGACACTACTTAGATGTTTCATATATATGGTATTTGTCCCACCAGCCGCCCCACATAATTATTTTATCTGGCTCCCCCCATTGACTTCAATCCAATACGACCATTGGCCCAACAAGGATTTGACCCACTGGGCTCAAGTTCCATACACTTCCACTCTCAATCTCCGGTCCAATTCGACCATCGGGGCACCATCCCAATGGGCTATTGGCTCCCAACACATAGCACCACTTATATTTTTCCAACATCCGGTATCCAGGGCACCGACCCACTGAGCGCACCGGGATACTGGGCCACCGGTCAAAATTTTACATCACGCATAGGATTTGCATGGTTTTGTGACTCTCTCATGCTTCATGCATAATTAATATAAGGTTCCCCTTTTCTTTATAAACCATTCATTCCAGAATCCCTCGATACATGCATGGATGATTTAGGGGCTAAAATTTACTCATGGGCTAATTTTCCATGGTTTTTCCAAAGCGAGATTAGTTATTTTAAAAATAATTTGCCCAAATTCTATGGGATAAAATTATTTTGTAAAATAGCAAAAGTTTCTAAAAACTATATAAAATCCTTGAAATTTCTAAAAACTATATAAAATCCTTAGAAATTTGAATATTTTTACAAAAATATTGCCAAACATTTATAGTTAGCATATGAAGGATTAGTAAGATTCGCCAAGGTTTCTACATTTTAAAATAAATTTACATCCTTAAAATCATCCCTGGATACATGTGGGATAAATAAAGGTAACTCCCCATCACAAATTGATGACAAAGAACCCACACGAAGGAAAGATCGACGATCACTGAGAGATGGTTTTCTTGTTGGGCATAACTATCAATTTTGATGCTCTATTAATGAAGGAGGAGATCATTGGAAGATCAGGGGAGGGTAGGATCAACTTGGATCCGGTCCCCAGGGTTGAAAAATAGAGTTTAAACCATGAAAATATCCCCCCTCCAATGTTGTCCAAGCCATTAATTATTTTTACTTCTTGAAATTCAAGAACTTCTATCATAGCATGTATAAAACCCCTTCAAAGGCCTGGTGCTATAAACCAATATCTCTTATACCAATTTTTAATGTACCCGTCCACCAGAATAAGCCACACTACCTCAAAACACCCACTTCAAGGATGCTCTGAAAACCAATCTATAACATACTTGTTACAGCAAATACCAAAACGATTTTGCTAGATACTGATATGAAATGTACCCATTTCCTGAGTACTTCCAAATTCTCCCTCTTGGACTAATTTTGAATTATTTTTTCAATCTTGAAGTAATCAAGAAGATGAATCCAAGTATGCAATTAACCAAAACATGCTAAACCATAAAAGAATGTTTAGCAATATCCTATGCACAACATCAATAGTAAGAAGGGACATTATAAACACATCATCTCGAACATAATAATAATACACAACATAATATAAATATACAAGAAAAAACAGAGAGAACTTATCATTAATTAAATCATCCACCAACTAGATATAGACCAAGGACATTCCTCCCAACCATAAATATTGTTGTTCCAAATATCAATAGCAGGTCACCCCTGAGCCAGGGATATGAATCCAAAAGGGTGGGTCCTATGACAAATCTACACACAATGGTTAGCTAACAGGCTCTTAGTTTTTCCCAACCACACAAGAATCCTAATTTCTAGCTCTCTTCCCCTTTAGCCTTCACAACCCAAAGAAATGAACCCCTTTCTCTGCCATGCAGTCCCTCAGGTTGTTCTAATTTTTTTCAAATCTCCAATGCTACTAGTCAAGAATAATAATGTTGGAAAATCCAAGGATTCTCATGTGTGGACAGTTGTTTAAAAATTTCCATCAATTTCATGCACATAGGCATATTTTCCCTCATGGAATGATCAATAACTCCTCCCAGCCACCTCAAAATGGCTCTCCTCCTCCAACCATTTGTTTCCATGTTCATACCAAGATTACAAAAATGAGAAAGAGGGAATGAATGATTGATTAACAATGAATGAAGAACAAATAACAACCCCAAATGTCCCACAAGCAGGTTTTATATAATTACAAGAACCAAGAACCACATGGCCTCCCCCAGGAAGCTCATGTAACCACTTCCTCAAATAATACCAAGATGGGTGAATAGTAATAAAAGACTTATCCCCTTTACCCCCCTCTCTTGTGGAATCATAGCCCCCTATATCTCTTGTCCTTGTTCATCATATAGTCAGTGACGTAATTTTATTAATATACACAAAAGTATTACATTTATGGGCACTCTGACCTTTCAACATACCGGATCACCAGACTAAGTCACATTTACATAATACATTCTAGTTCATAGGGGTTAAAACTGGGGTGTTACAACTAGAATAAAATGTGAAACCTTTGTAAGTCTATCTACCACTACTAGGATAGAGTCATTCTTCCTTATTGTCTTGGACAACTTGGTAATAAAGTCAATGGTAACAATCTCCCATTTCCATTTAGTAATGGGGAATGCTTGTAGAAATCTAGCAAGATGTTTATGTGCATCCTTTATCTCTAACATTCTATGCACCTAGCTATGTAATCAATGACATATTTCTTCATACCTAGACAAAAATACTATCTTCTCAATGTTGCAATTGTTTTATCATACCCTATATGTGTTGGGGAATAGGGTGGAACATGACATGAAATAGAAAACATTGTACTACAAATAATCGAAGAGAAAAACAAAATCAAAGATAAAGGTGGTGTCTAAAGACATTGTTACAACAGTTAAGCAAGGTGCATTGTGATCAGATTATCACAATGCATATTGGATCTCAATCGCCTGATTGTCGTAATGAGAATGACCCAAGGGGTCTTATTTTTTAGCCTCAAGATCTAACCAACTTCCATAGAATCCAGAAGATCTTGTCCACATATAATTGTCGGTGATTAGCATCGACTCTATAAAATCAATGTTGTTGAGTCAGATCGACAAGGATGCTCAGCTCAACCTCCTATACATTCAACTTGTAGTTGATTTTTGGGTTGGTCGATCCACCACCTGACTTTATTTGGTTGTCGGTTGACTGTCTGACTGATAGGAAGTTCAACTATTCGACAGACTGGTGTAGTGTGCTAGTCGATCGCCCAACTGATGTATCCAGATATAGGTCAACCTCTAGACTGGCTGAACCCAAGAGATGTGTGATGAACTATAAATTCTTGATGTTCCAACACCCCCCATAATCACACGTCTCTCGTGATTCGGGATGTGAAATTATGTCATTGTGACACCCCCCCATAATTGTATCTTCCTGAAATCCAAGCATCGTGTAGAGCTTGAAAAATATGGCTTCAACTAAATGTTTAGTGAGGATATCCTCAACCTGGTCATTTTTACTACGATATTCAAGAGAGACAACATTCTCATGAACCAATTGTCTCAATTAGTGAGTATGGAGCTCAACATGCTACATTTCACTATGGTTATCACAATATATTGTAGTCGAGGTCTAAACAAGAAGGCCAAGTTCTCCCAAAAGTTGGTGAATCCATATTGCTTTAGTACCTGATTGAACGGAGCCACAATATTCTACTTATATTGTTGACAAAGAAACTACCTTTCGTTTCATAGAAGACCACACCAAAGGTCCAATTCTATATCGAAACACATAAACAAAGATGGACTTCCAATCATCATTGTCTCCAGCCCAGTCAAAGTCGGTGAAGCAGACCAACAATTCTGAACTTTGACAATACTTGATACCAAAATGAGTGGAACCCTTGAGATAATGGACAATTCATTTAAATTATTTCCAGTGGATTTCTTTAGGGTCCTTCTTAAACCAAGAAACCACACTAGCAACAAAGGAAATTTTACGTAGACTATGAGTAAGATAAATAAGACTACTAACCAATTGTTGATAAAGAGTAGAATCAACTATAGGATTTTGACAAATTTTGGTAAGTTTTACTCCATAATCAAAAGGAGTAGCACAAGGCATGCAATCAACCATATTAAAATGTGTCAACATATCCATCACATATTTAGACTGAGAAATGAAAAAACCATCACATAGTGGTAATACTTGAAGACCCAAAAAATAATGCAGAGTACCAATATTTGTCATTTCAAAAGAGTCAGCAAGTTGTTTCTTCATTCTAAGGGTGAGATCATTATTATTGTCGGTAATGAGTAAGTCATTTACATATAAAAAAACAATCAAAGTGTCTACATTGGTATGGAGTACATACAAGCTATGATCAGATTCACAACGTTTCAAACCAAGTCAAAGAAATAAATTATCGATCTTAGCATACCAAGATCGTGGATCATGCTTCAAACCATAAAGTGACTTTGATCCAAGTGGATATTGGTGTCCACCCACCTATTCCAATTGGCTCCTCTTGACAATTTTTAGTTCAACACGTTCTTCTGTAATTATTTTTAATTATGGGTTCTACACTTCTGGGGTTTTCTAAAGCCTTGCACAACTTCCAGGTGGAGATTGGTGTTTGCCCACCTAATCCAACTAGCTTATTTTGAAAATTTTCATTTTAATACATCTTTTTGTACTTCTAGGGTCGTTTTGGGCCCTAAATAGTGTTTTTTTGGCTTGCCACAGCCAAATTATAGACAGATTCAGAGTTTGATGGCATAATGTGTATCTCTCAAAAATACCTTTCCAACGGGCTATACCATGCCTAAAACGGAGGTCGTATGCAAAAATTACGACCCTGGGAAGTTGAGGTACCAACTTACCAATCCGGGCCCACATAACTTTTGGTATTTCATATCCTAGGGTTAGGTTTTTGGATGTTTAGGGTTTTGGAATTCATGAGTAATGTTAAAAAGGCCTCTGGAGCCTCATTGTAATCATTCTGCTCATATGGATGCGCATAGCAGCCGCATCTCTTCTCAGAGATATCTACCACCATTCAAGCAAGTTGTTTTTAGTTCTGCAGTTTTACAGTTTCAACCTATTTTAATGATTCAATAGAAGTTATTGTTCACTTGATATATGTTGTTGTTCTTTGTATCTCTATGTTATTGTATTCAGTCTATTATGCATTATGTTCCACTCATAAATCTGGATTAGTGGTATCAGGGTGGTATGCTCTTCATTTATTTTTCTTCATGCATGTCCCCAACAAGATATGGGTACAATAAGTTGGGACTTGAACCAATCGAGCCTTGCAATATCGGCCACGCTGATCCCGACAAAAATCCATGGGGGATGAGAATAAATATGATGGAGCAGGAGATCCTTTTAAAATGTTGCTCGAGGAATCCCTTGCGTGACAAAGCAACGAAATGATGGACAAATTTTCACAGATCCTTTAGTGGCTGCCCATAGGAGATGCATATTCTTCAAGTGGCCATGAAACCCCCTTCAAGGTACAAGTAAATTTTGATATTCCATTATTTGAAGGACTGATAGATGTGGATTTTGTATATAAATGGTTGAATATTCTTGAAGGATAAATTTTGTCCAAAAATTTTATGACATGGAAAAGATTACTTTTTCACTCCTAAAGGTCGTCCCCCATGTCAAGGACTGGTGGGATACTTACTCTGAGAAAAGGGCCATAGAGGAATTTGCAATATTTGTGGTCTCCCCTACATGGGATTCCTTCAGGGATTCCATTAAAGAACATTACTACCATGTTGGAAGCTACAAGGACCAAAACACAAGATGGACCACGCTGCATCAGGAAAGGGACTAGACCGTACCATATTTCACCAATATTTTCCATACCCTGCGCACCAAAGTGGGTATCAAAGACTCTAAACGACATCTAGTGCTCAAATATTGTAGTTGTCTGCATAGAAACATTCAAACATAAATGTATTTTCTAAACTTTGCATCATTAGGTGTGGATTATAAATATGTTGTCAAGATCGAGTAGAAATTTAAGCAAAAAGGCGAGAGTTTGGATCTGCAAACTCCTCACAGATGAAGCAGGGCAAAGGCAACCTCAACCCACAAAATAAGGGGCATAGAAAATATGGCCACTCTTAGGAAAACTAGTCTATTCCACAACACAAGAAGGGTAATGAGAAGTCAAAGAAGGATATGGGAAAGTGGTGTGAATACCATAAAATACGTTGGAACAACATTGAAGAATGTCTCTCCAAGAAGTCACTGGTGGTCGAGCTGAAAGCTTCCGAGTCAGAGGAATATTGTGACTCTAAATAAAATCTATAAGGAGGGAAGTGGATTATCTATACCGAATGCAACAACACTATCACTACCACCAAATTCCATCCAATCGAACCAGAAGATTCATAGGAATGGGAACACCTCTTTCACTCATAGATGTGGGTAAAGGGGGTTGTGTTTCATTTCATTGTCTATAGAAATAGTCATAAGAACTTGATCTTAGTAGAGGTCTTCAAGCAACTGGACTTGTCGATGAAAACACACCCACAACCCTACACCATCAGTTGGCTTCGCCAAGGAAGAGATCTTTGCATCATCCAACAGTGTCGTCTTCCCTACGGCATGAAGCCCTTCATAGAAGAGGTATTGTGTGATATTTCTCCCATTGAAGTTTGTGATGTTCTTTTAGGACAATCATATTTGTGGAAGCGACATGTTGTGTATGAGTCTATACCCCACAATGTTATTATTACTTTGGGTAGATAATTGTAAAGGATACCAGAGGTAGCACCACCTACCACTATTTCTTTAATCTATGTTATTAAGCAATGCAATAATGTCATTTCACAAACTGGGAATTTCGTATTCTTTGTGATCTTTTCTCACAGTAAGCAGAAGTTCATTGCCACATCCATGGCCTCTACACAGAGCCTCTCTTTGTAGAAGAAGAAAGTGGATGGGATCATGGAATAGTACAAAGACATCTTCTCCTCACCCACTGGGGTACCGATGCATTGCTAATTCAAGCATCCAATTGATCTAAACCCCAGTTCACATCTGCCTAATGGACTAGTATATCATCACTTGCTGATGGAAAATGACGAAATCAAGTGTCAAATCCAAGATCTTCTTCAAAAGGGGCACATCATACCCATCTCCTCCCCTTGTGGAATCCCGATTGTACTGGTGTAGAAGAAAGACGAGACCTGGCGGCTCTGCATTGATTACAGAGAATTAAACAAAATCATAGTCAGGAACCAGTACCCAATTCCCTGAATTGATGACCTTCTTAACCAACTCAAGGGAGTAAAGTTCTTCAGCAAGATTGACCTAAAGTCTGGCTACCACTAATTTCCCATCGAAATGAATGATTTATGGAAGATATCTTTCAAATCTAAAGAAGGTCCCTTTGAATGGATGTTCATTCCCTTTCGATTAAAAAATGCACCAGCCACTTTCATGAGGTTGATGGATGATGTATTGAGACCCTTCACCAACTCTTTTATGGTGGTATATATAGATGACATCCTCATCCTCAATAGAACTTGGGAGGAGCACATGTAGCATATTCAGCAGGTTTTGAGCACTCTATGGAAGCCAAAGCTATATGCCAACTTGGAAAAATTCTCCTTTGGAATGAACACAGTACAATACTTGGGCTACATTGTTGATGAGCATGGGGTACATGTGGATCTAGCTAAGATCCAAGTCATTTTTTATTGGCCAGTCCTGACCACACTAACCAAGCTTCAGATCTTCTTGGGAATTGATAACTTCTACCGACGGTTCATATTGGGATTCTCCCATATTGCATGGGCCCTCATCCAAGTGACCAAGGGTGGTGGAAGGGAAAATTTTCCATGGAGGAAGGCACAACAATGAGAAGTGGATGATATGAAGCATCGATTATGCTCAACTCTAGTACTCTCCTTACCCGATCTGCAACAACTATTTGAGATTGAGACTGATGCATCCAATATGTTGTAGGCACAGTTCTCACTCATCACATTCATCCAGTAGCATACCATGGTGATACACTCTCAAATACCATTCATAAATATCTCACCTATGACAAGGAAATGTATTCCATTGTGCAATCGTGTCTTCAATGGAAACATTACATTCTTGGAAAGGAGAAAATCATCCACACTGATCACAAGCCTCTGTAGTTCATACAGACATAAGAGAAGTTGTAGAATGTTTTCCATCAAAAGTGGTCCACATACCTACCACAGTTCCATCTCAACATCAAGTATAAGTCAGGGAGAAAAAATCATGTCGTTGGCTGCCTCAGTCGACCTCCCATGGATGCACTCACCACTGTGCTCCATTCATGTGGGCATGAGGAGTCTAAGTGGCCCCAACTTTATCAGTAAGAACCTGACTTTGTCACCACCTATCATCTCTTGGGTACATGAGTGAATTTCACCAATTTTCACATTCAGGATGTACTGTTATGCCATCTAGGCCATCTCTATGTTCCTGCAAGCGAGCATGCAAATATGATTTGGGAGGCTCACTAAAGTTGGATGTCATGAAATTTTGGCATGGATAAAATTGTGGTCGTTCTACAGAAACATTTCTATTGGCCAAAACTTCGACAAGACGTCGGTAAGTATATCATATATTTCATTGTTTGTGTCATTTCCAAGCCATCCATCAATAAGAAAGGATTATACACCCCTCTTCCTACTCTCGAGAGACCTTGGGAATCCATCTCGATGGATTACATGTCTAGTCTTTCGTCCACCAAGCAAGGAAATGATTACGTATTTGTGGTAGTTGATCGGTTTTCGAAGATGGCCATTCTCACAGCCTGCAAGAAGAGCATCACAACAGCAAATATTGCCAAGCTCTTCTTCGAACGAGTGTGGGTCCATTTTGGGATACCACAAACCATCATCTATGATCGGGATAGCAGGTTCCTCAGCATGTTTTGGTCGATTCTCTAGTCACTATTGGACACTAAGCTCATTAAATCCACTTCCTTCCACCCTCAAAATGATGGCCAAACAGAGGTCGTCAATCGAATGATTGTGCACATCCTATGCATGTATAACTCTAATCATCCATGTGCATGGGATGAGATTCTTCCCTATGTTCAGCACAGCTACAACATGGCTCTCCATAGCTCCACTGGCCATAACCCCTTTTAGGTGGGGCTGGGATTCCAACCCTTGGGTCCCATTGATGTTGCACTACATATTGAAACCACACAGAAATATTATTTCCATGTTTATTCTGAGGTCGACAAATCCACTAGATTCATTGAGTGGATTCAACACATCTGCCAACAGTTCCATGAGATTTTGCAAAAAGTCAATTCTAAGTACAAGAAGCATAATGATCAACACCGAGGACCACACAATTTTCAAGTGGGAGACAAGTTATGATTAAATTTGCAGGAATAACACCTTATAGGGCCCCATTGGAAGCTTCATCCACTTCTCTATGGGCCTTACACTATCACCAAGGTTGTAGGTGACAATTCTTTTGAGCTCAACACTCCCCCCTTCCTTGGCTTGCACTCAGTGTTCAATGTGGACCTCCTCTGGCCATATTTTCCACCATTACTGGACACCTCAGAGATCACAGAATAGTTGACACCAACAGAGCTCAACCCTAACTACATGGAATAGGCATCCACTAATTAGATAGTGGACACACATGTCAAGGGCACTTGCTAGCAGGGGATCCAACTTTATAGGGTTGTCAAGGTAGGGTAGCTCTTGCACCAAGGAAATTGGCTCACCCGGAGTCAAATTCAATAGAAATTTCCACACCTGATGGGGGAACTCAACATAATGGAGACCATTGATTCCTAAGGGGGAAGGACTGATCCAAGTAGATATTGGTGGCCACCCACCTATTCCAACTTACTCCTCTTGAAATGTTTTAGTTCAGCACGTTCTTCTATAATTATTTGTAATTATGGGTTCTACACTTCTGAGATTTTCTGAAGCCCTACACAACTTCCAGGTGGAGATTGGTGGCCGCCTACCTAATCCAACTTGATTATTTTGAAATTTTTCATGTCAATACATCTTTTTGTACTTCTAGGGCCGTTTTGGGGCCCTAAACAATGTTTTTTTTATTTTCCATAATCAAATTGTAGACTAAGTCTAATTTTGATGGAATAATTTTCATTTCTCGAAAATACCTTTCCAACGGGCTATCACACACCTAAAACAGAGGTTGTTTGCAAAAGTTACGACCCTGGGAAGTGGAGGTACCAACTAACCCATCAGGGACCACATAACTTTTGGTGTTTCATCTCCTAGAGTTACGTTTTTGGATGTATAGAGTTTTGGCATTCATGAGTAATGTTAAAAGGGCCTCTGGATCCTCATTGTAATCATTCTTCTCATATGGATTCACGTAGAAGCCACATCTCTTCTCATAGATAGCTACCACCATTTGAGCAAGTTGTTTTCAGTTCTACAGTTTTACAGTTTCAACCTATTTTATTTATTCAATAGAATTTATTGTTCACTAGATATATGTTGTTGTTCTTTGTATCTCTGTGTTATTGTATTCAATCTTTTATTCATTTCATCCCACTCATAAATCTGGATCATACTTCTTGAGTCAAAAAAAAAAATTTAAATCTATTACAAAACCAGGTGGATGTTCCATGAAAATTTCTTCAGATATGTCTCCATGAAGAAATGTGCTCTTCACTTCTATCTGATGGATTTTTCATCCAAAATGAGCAACAAGGGAAAGAATCAATTGAACAAAGTTCATCTTTACGACAAGGGAAAAGGTTTCAGTGTAGTCGATTCTTTCTTGTAGAGAAAATTCCTTCGTGGTGAGGCATGATTTATGTCACTTCAACAATACCTTCAAAGGTGAATTTGATCTGGTAGACCCATCGACACTTCATAATGTTATTTCCTTATGGGTGGGGAACTATTTCCTAAGTATGATTCTTTGACAAAGAATCAATTTCTATCTTCATGGTTTTCTCCCATTCAATTCATCTTTCAGCATCTGAGTAGGTGGCAGGATCAAAAGTTTCAAGTACACAAGTCATCAAGGAAACATTGGCATGTTGTTTTTTACTTTGAGTTTGTCATCTGGATCAGGGATCTGCAACATCAGCTTCAATTGTCTTGGTAGCTTGTCTAGGTATACAAGAAATAGGTAAACTACAGTTCACTTCAGCAAGTCTATCAGAATTAGAAGGGTCTTCATTCAGTGGACCAATCGAAATAGAGGACGATGAACTAGTCGACTCAGATTTTGATGATCCAATCGAAACAAGAATAATTTTTTACTGTCCAGTCGAAGGACCGAAGTATGGAACAGGAGAAACAATGTCAGATACAACATCAAAGAGATCATCCAAAAACAATCAAGAGGAGTAATTCAATAACTTAATGCAAAAATACTTTTCATCAAACAATACATTTCATCTTATAATGATGTGGCATTTGACAAGGTAAAATAGATGATAGGATTTATACTCTTCAAAGTATCCCATCATGATGCAAGCACGACTCTTTGCATCCAACGTATTTCTGCAATCATAGGGAATGTGAGCCCAGTAAACATATCCAAACACATGGAGGTGTTCGACTAAAGCCTTCTTCCCATACCATCATTCAACTAGAGGCATGGAAGGAACATCTTGAGTCGAGATTTGATTAAGCAGATAATTTGCAGAGTACATTGCTTCTGCCCAGAAGCAAGGAGGAAAAACTTTAGCCTGTAAAATACATCTACCCATTTCAACTAACATATGATTCTTTCTTTCTACGACGCCATTTTGTTGAGGTGCGTGAGGAACTGAAATATTCCAGTCAATATCAAATTGAAGAAGGTGTTCTTCAAAAGGTCGATTTACATACTCTCCACCTTCATCTCATACGAATCATTTGATGGGTTGACCACATTGCTTTTTAGAAAGTCCCGAAACTCCTTGAACTTTTCAAAGACAAGTTTTTTATTCTTCAGAAAGTAAACTTATGTAAAGTGATAGAAATCATCAATGAAATTCAAAACATACCTTGCACCTTCCAGTGAAGGTAGATTGGTGAAGCAGACATCACTGTGAACCAATTCTAGTAGGTTTTATGCTCACCACACTTTTTCAGAGTCAAATGGTGCCTGATGATGTTTCCCAAGTGTTAGCACTCTATATATTTGTTTGGTTGATAAACAAACGATAGAGGTAACTGTTTCAACCAACTTTAGGTTGGATTATGACCTTTCCAACCAGAGAGGGCTCTCTCAAATGTGTAAATACTGAAAATACTCAAGAATATTTGGCAATGAACACACAGAGGTCAGATTCTGCAATTGGACAAGTTTTGAAGGGGTTGGTAGGACCAACAAGAGAACAGGGCCATTGGGAAATGGGGTCAACTTCTTAAATCATATGAAAAATTTTAAGCTATGTATTCCAGAGGGAACAGAGGCAAAATAGGTATGATGTTCAGGAAAAATAAGTAATATGAGATGGAAGTGGGAAAAGAGAAAATACCACTATGAAAAGAGGAATCTAACAAAGGACGAATCTCTTGGCATAGTTATAGAAGAAAGAACATAAAGGTTGGCTACAGAAAACAGAGTACCAATTAAAGGTGAATTCTGAACCAGGAACCAATAAACATATAACAAGTATAATCAATATAAGAAGGGGAATTAGCAAGGTGACTTCCTTATTTTACTTAAATATTGATACGAGCATCAAACACATTCATGAATATGAAATACAAGAAAACATACTAAACATCAACACCATGATGAATCCTGGCTATCTAAGAAAACCTTCTCTTCTTGTATTAAAATTCATAAGAAATCACAAATTTTTCCTGCTACAGGGGCAGGCCCCTCTCCAGCCATTCGAACCCTTTATTTATCTTTTAAATGGTATATATAAATAAATTTCATATGAGACCCAAAAATGGATCATCTTCTCCAAGATTCCAAAAATAGATATCAGTTACAGAGGGAGTAACGTGCCAAAACCAAACTCCTACTTTCTAGGGAACGTTACAAACAAAAAACAGAAATATTTGAGATCTTTACTCTGAATACCACCTGTCTACAAAATCACAAGATTCCCTGAAATGAAATCGATTTATCCTATCATCAACTTTTCATTTTATCTTTTCAATCTCTTCCTTTAACGTGTCAAGCCAACTAGGTTGGTCTTCTTCAGTACCTTTAACCGTTCCATCTTTATCATCCTCCTTCTGTCTCTTTTTCCTTTTGTTCTCGTCAAATTGCATGTAGTGTCCATATGCATATACATTAATGATCAAATCCTTCATAATAGGATTCAACCTGATCCCTTCACCTAATCCTGGTTCATCTGTAGATTTTGCATGAGATTTTGTTGCTAGGAGTTTCGCAGCATGCCTTTATCTCTTCTTACTTTATATTTTTTTCATATTATTCGAATTTCCTGGTTTGCTGAAAACCATTAGATCTTTCTCCTCAACTCCCTCTGGTTTTCCAGGGAACACAAGCCTATTTCCCTCAGCTTCACATAAATTGGACGAGTGATTTGATTTGCAGGTATCCCTCTCTGGAATAAACCGTCAACTACCCAAAATAGAGTAATTTCACCTGTGTTTTGAGTTACAGACGCCATCAAGTACTAATCATGGGCTAATGAAAAAATTCCTTACAGAGATAATGACCTCTCATGTTCGACCATCGATTTCCAATAATGAGTATTAAATCGGTTATTTGGTGGTTCTTACTTGGCATTGCGCGAGCGAATGGTACCTAAACAAGTGTCTCGAGATTATTTGACTGACCATCAAGTTTCCTTTACACATGTGACCCTTGGATTTGACACATTTAATGACGCTTAACACGTGATTTTGGGGTGTGATGGATTGGTTTTGAGTTCACCCACTTTTCCCCCTAAAATGTGTCTAAGGATGCCACGTATCTTTACGGGAAACCACGGTTAGAATTTTGTGCATGCTCAGACATTTTAACCTCTGTGCTAGTTCTCTTCTCGAAATGATCCCTAGTCATTGATCTATGGTGCTTGTGATCTACTTCTACTAGAATTAGCCTCCTTTCAATAGATATGGACTTGTCCTCCAGTTTAACGCATCTCTACACTGGTTTAGCCTCTCGCTAAGTTTCGAAACTTGGATTCCATATAAAAATTGTTATAGTGATAACATGGGCTCTAACTGGGGATGTTATCCTCCCTACGAGGTAGCAAATAACACGTAGACCATGTGCCTTATCCATCGAGCTATTCTCAAAATGGGTGTGTACCCTTTTCTGACCTGTCACCAATGTCTACTAAAAACCGAAGTCTTCCCACTGCTTTCACCTCGAGACTAGACACTGGATATACTGCTAAAATATAACTAAACACTTTATTTGAAAATATAAACTTGAAAATGCTTGATTATCAAACTTATTCTCACCTACCTACCCTAACTTTTTAAATGAGCTTCCAATCAAATGAAATCATAATGCTAATTCAACCATGCAAGAATTTTATCTATTGTTTGGTTTCTTTGCACACGCTTTCTCCAAAGTCTGTTTACTGATAATTTATTCAAGAATTTACATATGAATTCAAATCTCAAAGATTCAAAAACATTAGCACTGTTTACTGCCTCCAACAAAACTGCAAATGGATCTTCTAAAACATGCACAAAACAACAATCATGCTTCACTCTTTCCACTACATTCTTCCTTCCATGTGATTTAACCAGTTTATTTCCACCAAGAAGATGAAAAATCTGTTGAGACTGCTAGAAATAACAATCTTCTAAATCATAAGATAGTTCTGACTGGAATAAACCCTCTAGTATCAAGCAATCCATATTTAATGTTGGCGTTGACTGAACATCATCTTTATTTAATCTTAAGACCCATCATAAGCTGTAAATTGTGATTGTTAAAACTCTCCATATATCATGCCACAGGGTCGTGAAACACATGAGAAAACATTTATTTTTGATAAATCAAAACAGAAAGACAAGCCTCCTTCACAAGTGTTTGTTGTCTTTGTTCTACTTTTTCAGTCCTGAGAACATTTTCAGAACCATAATCTTCAAAGGAATTAAATAAAACAACTACTTCTTTATGATCTTTCTACATTTTTGATTGAATCATGACATACACCGTTTTGTTGTTTCCCTGAAACTCTACGTCATTTTTTCGTTCATTTCTTAAAGTCTCCATAGATGGGGTTTCAGAGACCTCATCCACGTCCAAGCCACTTAGAATTTGAAAAACCACATCATTCGTAGAGGAAGGAAAACACTTCTGAAGTACTTTTTTTTCTTGGAGATCTTGTCGAATGTCCTCATCAAGTTCAGGAGAAGGCAAATGAATTTTGACGAAAATTCATTGATCAACTTTCTCTATTTTCTCATGATTTGCTTTTAACCATACAAAGGAAGAAAAACATAATGGGAGACAATTTTTATTTTCAAGTCCACTTCTATATTCAGATTCAACATCATGCCTTGAGGGTTTATGTTCTGAAACATTATTAACATTTTGCTTCAGCAATTTAAAAGAAGCAAATCACAATGGCAAGGTTCTTCCACCTGATTCAAAATCTTCTTCATTTTATTTACTACTGTCATATGCACATTTTCCACTTTCTTTGGATTGTTGAACACACTCATCTTCAGCATCATTTTCGACAAATGGCAGCAATTCCTTGTTAATTTTTTCGGTGAATCATCGTGTTTTGGCATCATCCCACCTTCCTTTGCTTCAGTGATGATCTTAGAATTTTCTTTCAACAATTTAAATGAAGAAAAGCATAAAGGTAAATAATTTACTTCAGTTGATTCAGTACTTTCTTCTTTGCAACTATGACATGATGTAGGTTGATTTCTCTTAACATGTCGTTGAAAAGGAACATTTTCTGATAGAGAACATGCAACTAGTTGTTCTAGGATTCAACATCGCAATCATCATCATATTCATCATACATAGGCAAATCAACAACATTTGCAATGTCATCTAATAAGAACAAACTTGGAATATCAACCTGCTCTTCAAAAGACCGATTTGCAAATTCATCTTCTTGACTATCTACAAATGAATATATAAAGAAATCAGCTCCATGATTATCATGGGGTGAGTCAGAAGCTAAATTAGAACCTCCTTTTTCAATAAGTGGAATATAATATTTTTCAAAGTTATTAGCATTAAAATCTTCAAGAGGACCTATGATATTATTAATTCTCTGCTCAAGATTCCAATCAACTGTTTTTTGTTCATATTCACTTTCATGTTCTTGAGCATCTAACCCCTCATTTCGAATATGTTCACATGCTTGGATATTGTGTTGAATCTCTCGAGCATCATTAAAAATTTGTTGTAAGGACTTAGGTCTTCTTTCCATCAGGAGGAAAGACAAATCTGGATGAAGAGTAGTTGCATAATGGAGCATGGCAGCATCTTCAGTGGGTTGAATTTCTTTGGTCAAATTATGATAAATACTGGAAAACCTTCTACTGAATGTAGAAATAGTTTCATTGATCTGCCTTTTCAAGGCATATAATTCTATAAGTTGTAGACCCAAAGACTTATTCTTGCCCCAAAACTTCGAAAAAACACTCTTTAGTTCTTCCCATGAGCTAATTGTCTATAGATACAAATGTTTTAACTATTCTTTGGTATCTCCTTTCAAGGATTGAGAGAAGGCCCTCATACAAAAATTATCATGGTCAATCTCAAACAAATCTATAAAATGTTCAAACTCTTAGATATGTTGTTCAGTTGTGATGGAATCAGGTTCTCCATCAAACACAGGTAGGTACTTATAGTGCTTTGGAGGAAAATCACGAAGGATGTGAGGTAATTTTAAGGGTTTGTATATATGTTGAATGTTGGAGGGTGTTGGATCAAGTACAGGAGGTGGAATATCAGCCTTGGTTTCATGAGGCTCATCAACTTGGTTATGGTCATCACATGGCTCAAATGGAAAATTTTGATCAAAATCAGTGATAAACTGAGGGGATATATGTACAACTTTAAGAGGAGGATATATAATTTCAAGATTTGCATGATCATCATTTGAATGCAACAAGTAAAGAAAAATTTATTTAGCATGTTCAGGAAAGGACAAAAGGTAATTAATAACAAAAAATATTATGTCTTGGAAAAAACTCAACTTTAGGTACTTGTTTTCTCCCATGATGTCCTTTCATACCTCTGTCAAGGGGTCTCATATTCTAGTGTAATCTCTGAATCACATTTGAAGCTTGAGTGGAGTCGCCAATAAAATTTTCAAGCTACTGGGTTTTTGGGCAGTGGAGTCGCCATGAAAATTTTGAATTCTAGATTCTTGAAAATGGAGTCACCAAGTGAATGATATACAACCTTTTTGTGTATGAATACTTTTCACCATCAGTACTCAGATTTGGACTTTCGCTCCACGTCAACAGCGCCAGAATGTTAGTACTTTGTAAATTTGTTTGGTTGATAAACAAATGACAGAGGTAATTATTTCAACCAACTTTAGGTTGGATTCTAACCTTTCCAACCAGAGAGGGATCTCTCAAACGTGTAAATACTGAAAATACTCAAGAATATTTGGCAATGAACACACATAGGTCAGATTCTACAATAGGACAAGTTTTAAAGGGATCGGTAGGACCAACAAGAGAACAGGGACATTGGGCAATGGGTTCAACTTCTAAAATCATATGAAAAATTTTAAGCTATGTATTCCAAAGGGAACAGAGGAAAAATAGGTATGATGTTCAACCAAAATAAGTAATATGAGATGGAAGTGGAAAAAGAGGAAAGACCACTATGACAAGAGGCATCTAAAAAAGGACGAATCTCTTGGCATAGTTCTAGAAGAGAGAACATAAAGGTTGGCTACTGAAAACATAGCACCAATTAAAGGTGAATTCTGAACCAGGAACCAATAAACATATAACAAGTATAATCAATATAAGAAGAGGCACTAGCAAGGTGACTTCCTTCTTTTACTTAAATATTTATACTAGTAGCAAAAACACATTCATGAATATGAAATAATTTATACTAGTAGCAAAACACATTCATGAATATGAAATACAAAGAAAACATACTAAACATCAACACCACGATGAATCTCAACTATCTAAGAAAAAATTCTCTACTTATATTAAAATCCATAGAAATCACAATTTTTTCCTGCTACAGGGAAATGCCCCTCTCTAGCCAGTCAAAATCTTAATTTATCTTTTAAACGGTATATATAGATAAATTTCATATGAGACCCAAAAACGGATCATCTTCTCCAAGATTCCAAAATAGATATTGGTTACAGAGGGAGTAACGCATCAAAACCAAACTCCCACTTAGGGAAGTATAAATGTAAAACCAAAAATATTTGAGATCTTTACCCTGAATACCACTTGTCTACAAAATCACAAGATTCCATGAAATGAACTCGATTTATCTTGTCATAAACTTTTGATTTTATCTTTTCAATCTCTTCATTTAATGTGTCAAGCCAACTAGGCTGGTCTTCTTCAATACCTTCAACCATTCCAGCTTTAGCCTCCTCCTTCCGTCGCTTTTTCCTTTTTCTCTCGCCAACTTGCATGTAGTGTCCATCTTCATATCCATTAATGATCAAATCCTTCATAATAGGATTCAACCCGATCTCTTCACCCTGATCCCACCATCCAGATATTTTTATGCTGAGATTTTGTTGTTAGAGTTTCAAGATCATGCCTCTTCTCTTCTTACTCTGATAGTTTGTCATATTATTCACTTCCCAGCTTGTTGAAAACCTTGGATATTATCTCCCTCAATCCCTCTATTTTCTAGGAACACAAACTCCATTTTACCCTAAATACACTAATTGGACTTAGGATTCGATTGAAAGTTATCCCACTCTTGAATAAACCATCAATTACCCAAAATATAATAATTTCACCTATGTTTTGAGTAAAAGTCACCATCGAGTGCTAATCATGGGATACTAACGAAATTCCTTATGTGATAATGGCCTCACGCTCAAACACCGATTTCCAATGATGAGTATTAAATCGACTACTTGGTGGCACTTACTTGGCACTGCGTGGATGAATGGTACCTAAACAAGTGTCTCGATCTTTCAAGTTTCCTCCACATGTGACCTTGAGTTTACACATTTAATGATGACTTAACACGGATTTTGGGAGATTGATTTGAGAAACCACGGTTAGAATTTTGGGCCCTCATTTTACATTTTAACCTCCATGCTAGTTCTCTACCCAAAATGATCCCTTATTGTTGATTCACGGTGCTTGTGATATGTGGACCATCGGGTCCCATCAAATATGCACTTCCACTAGACTTAGCCTCCTTTCACTAGATACAACCCCATCCTCCAGTTTATCACAATACATCTCTACACCAGTTTAGCCTCTCGCTATGTCCAAAAACTTGGATTCTATATAAAAATTGTTATAGTGATAACACCAAGAACACATCCCTTATAGACTCCTTAAGGGGGAAACACCTTTAGTGACCAGCAACCATGTTTTGAGTTATTAGTGCCTGTAAACTTCAAAAAATCAGATGTTCGAGTCATTCATGCCAAGTTTGACTTTTCTCATCCGTGTCAGCAAAAATCACAATCAGTTCAGTACAAGGTCAAGTTGTGTCATAAAATTTGTACAAACTATCCGTCGTGCCTGGTAGAAGCTCGCCGGCAACAATTCAAATTACATGCTTTCAAATCACGAACATAGAATCGATCTATCCAAAACTCCACAATATTGTTTGTCTATGATAACTGAGCAATAGAAAATAGATTGGCACTAAGGTTTGACACATGATAAACATCGAAAATCTTCCCATGTCGACAAGTAACATCACCATAACTAGCAAAATTTATAGAAAAATCACCAAAGAACTTTAGATTTTCTCTCCTTAGCTTCATCTAACCACATGAATAAGGAGGCATACCTAGCCATGTGATGAGTGCACCCAGAAGTTGACTAGTCCTATTCCTTCTATGTAGAATGAGACAACAAATCCTAATAATTTTTGGCTTGGAAGGTGAAATTATTAGCGTGTCATTATACATCGGACACATCTCCTTCAAAGAGTTTAACCTACTCCTCTAAAATTTCCACACTTGTATAGAAGATTTTTCCACATGTCCAAGTGATTTGGCCAATACTCCATATCTCTTTGACTCTCTCTCTATGCATATGTTTGTCTCTGTGGTTTCTGGTCATGGTATGCAGGTTTCTATGTAGAGTCATCAAACTTTACTCTATCCCTAGAATCCAACTTTCTCTTTCCCTTGAACAAGTGGGCCCTCAGGTTTACCAATTAAGATTTCCTTATTCATGCAGTCTGTGTTTATTAGTTTATTCAAGACTTGATGAGGGAATTCAATTCCATTAAGGTGAAATTGACTCCACAAGATGTGGTGGTCGGATGACCCTACATCCTCATTCTTTCCATCAACAACAACAAACTTTTTATGGTCGTTTGTTGGATCTGGAATCACAACCTTCATATACTAACACAGTTCTTTTCTCTTCAGTATGGTTTCCATATCTAGTTCCCATATTTCATAATTTGATTTGTTTAGAACAACAAGATCAATATTAGAAGTCATTTTCGATATCTAGACAGAGACTAGTCTGTTTTAATAAGTTCCAATCAATAAACCATTGGCCTAGATTCAATCACACAACAGATCCGACTTAGCAAGGTTCCCAGATAACAAGTTGAGGTATGTCCTTGGCTCAATTTTTTTCCCATAAGGCAATGCCTCCACATCTTCAACACATGAACAATTGTTTCTAATTTCAAGTCATGTGGCATAGCTCCTGTCATGTTCCTTCAATGTTTTTGACTCATAGAAAATGACATGCCCATTTTGGATAAAGACTCCACCAAGTCCTTCTTTACATGCATAAGTGCACACCACAAAGTCATCATCTAGTCTAACAATCTTTAAAACATGTATACTATTTAATAAATATTTCAAATGATGGAAACTTTATTCACATTCTGAAGTCCATTCAAATTTTATTCATTTATTTTGCAGTGATTTAACTGGATTTGCAATATTGGAGAAACCTACTATAAAAACTTTACAGTCCACTCAAAAATATCTGAATTTTTACCTTCTCATCCTTGATGAAACCCACATACCTAAAAAGTTACAAGGAACTCTTTTCATACTCTTCCATAGTCATGTTTCCAAGCTTGATTTGAAATAACTTTTGTATCTTATTGTCATAATAATTCACTGACAAGCACTATTGTTGAAAATAATTTTTGAAATGCTTCCATGAGACTCTCTTCTCATGCATATTCTTTACCTTCTTAAGATGGTCCCACCACATGGAATCTTTCCCCTAAAGATGGTAGATAACAATTCTTGCTTCAAGGTTGGATGAGTGATTGTGTAGCTGGAAATATTTTCTCATTCCCAACAATTATGCTTCAACATCTTCATCTTCATCTTGATATTCCTAAGTTCCCCTTGCAAACTTTCCAATTCATACCTTATCCTTTGATGTATGATAGGGGATAAACTTGGAATATTCTCTAACTCTAAAAATACATGGGATCTTCTAACTAAATTTTGAAGTGAATTACAATGCCTAGTAACACTTATTGAGTGCATGGACCCTCTATAATCATCCCACCTTTCATGAGACTTGTAATCTTCTACATGTTCTACATTGGTTTCATGTTTTCTATTGGACTCTTTATGAATTTTCTTCTGCAAATTGTTCATACTTTGTTTTTTCATTACCTTATGCATCATCCATTTCTCCAGTCTTCATTTTTTAACCTAATATGTTCTACTTGTATCCTTAATTTTGCAAAAACATGCATGTAACAAAATTCGATTAGATATGAATAATTCAACAACTCTGAAAAATTATGCATATTTTCTACTCTTTAAGGCCACTCAATCTCTTCTTTTTATTTTCTGATATTTTTTTTCTCAAATTCTAATTCTGATTTTATAGGTAGATTCTTCTCCTAAAGATCTTTCCAATGACTATATTCTTTCTCAATTCTGAGCTTTGAACAGAAAGTTACGGCCTTCTAGAATTTCCATTTCTATTCAATTGTCTCATTTTATCTCTAGTGCAATCTGTCTCAAAGGTCAACTTATTGTTTTAGAATTTCATTGGAGCATCATATCCCTAATTTTGAGCTCTTAGTAGAAAGTTATGGCCTTCTAAAATTGTCATCTCTACTCAATTGTGTCATTTTCTCATTGGTGTAATCTGGCTCAAATGTCAACTTATGCCACCTGCAAAAATAAATCTAGAAAGAATCATGAGCCAAGTGGATATCAGTGGAATCCCACCTCTTCTAGCTGGCTCACATACAACTTTCATCTTGGCAGTTACAATTTTCATCTTGGCAATTTTTTTTCTAGTTTTTCGGGTCCTAAACTTTTGGGGTTGTTTTGAAGCCCTAAACAACGTTTTTTGGGCTCGCCACAGTACCACTACAGATAAAGTTAGAGTGTGACAACGTAATTTGTATTCCTCAGATGGACCTTTCCAACAGGATATTGTATGCCTAAAACATATATCGTATTCAAAAGTTTATGTACCAACTTACCCCATCGGGGCTGACATGACTTTTGGCACTTCATCTCCTAGGGTTAGGTTTTTGGATGTATAGGATTTTGTTTTACTTATTGATGTCAAAAATGCGTGGAGACCTCATTGTAATCTACTCAGAAGAATACACATCGCTGCCACATTATTCCTAGAGATTAACTACCACCATTTGAGTAAGATTGTTTTCATTTTGTATTTTACAGTTTCAGCAGATTTCTTTATTGAATAGAAGTTAAGTTCCACTATATCTCTATTATTGTTCTCTATATATTTGTTTTAATGTTATAGATCTGTGTTTTATTTTCTTCCACTCATAAATCAAGATCAATGGTATCAGAGTGGTTTTCTCTTCATTTGTTTCTTTGTGCATGTTCCCAACAAGGTCAGGGTATAAGAAGTTGGGACTCAAACCAGTTGAGCCTTTGAAATATCGGCTTCCCCGAATCCAAAAACCATCCATGGGGGAAGAAAAGAGAGATTATGGGGTAGGATATACCTTTAAATTGTTTCGCAATGAATCCCTCTTGCAACAAAGGAATGAGATGATGGATAACTTTGCACAAATCCTTCAATGACACAAATCATACAGATGTTGTAGACAAATGGTTAAACCTTCTAGAATGGTATTTTTTTGTCCACAACTTTTCTGATAGAGAAAATATTACGTTTGTGCTCCTTAAGTTCATCCCCCATGTCAAAGATTGGTGAGAGACTTTTTGTGAGCAAAAGGAAACAGAGGGATCTACATTATTTGTAGTTGCAACCACTTGGGGTTCCTTCAGGGATGTTATTAAGGAAAAATACTACCATGTTGGAAGTTATGACAACTTATACACAATATGGACCACACTACGGCAAGAAAGGGACAAAACAATGTTAGAGTTCACCAATGTCTTCCATGTATCAAATACT
>SNQJ01S0041209.1:30617-42904 GCA_010110895.2 Picea sitchensis
CACTTTTAAATTTAAATATCCCTTGAACTAATTGTAAATGATGTCTCAAAAAAAAAATACATTTAAATGAGTGTTAAATTTAAATATCACTTTAACGTAGCTTAAAGGTTGATGTGTCAAAAAAAATGTTTTTTAAGAAAGTGTTTAATCGTGTAACTAAGTTCTCTAATGTGGGTAAGCATGTCAGAAAAAAACCATTTTTGTGTGATTGGGGGAGGCGATGAAGAGCTGAGTAAAAATGAGGCGGGAATTTTTTGAACCAAGCTTAGCATTCTTGCAGGTTACAACCAGTGATTGGCTCAACCGACTTCTTTGTTTTTACTAGCCTTGAATTTTTTAAAGTCAGTGACTTATAGTCTGTTGCCTTTCCTCTGTTCTCAACCTTGTTACAGAGATTCTTTTTGTCGTTTCTAGGCGTGTCTCCAGAGCTAGTCTGTTCCTTGTTAGTGCTAGTCTAAAGCTCTTCGTTCTTTGCTTGGTTTTATGTTTTAGTTTCTTTTCTTTACTTCGGTTGGCAGACCCTTTTTGTTTTCAGTTAGAGTTGTTCTCTTGACTCTTCTTTAGAACTTTCAGATCACCTTTAGTCTTCCTTCCTCTGATCACTGACCCAAAGAGATTCAATATCTAGTCGTGTTATTGGTCTCCTCAGTAGAGCTGGCTCGTTACTTGAGACAAGGACCCCACATCTCTTTCTTTTATCAGAGCGAGTGTCAGTTATTGTGGAGACAAGTTTTGTTGTTACTTGGTGGGCCAATGGACAGTCCCTCTAGCTCAGCCTTGGAGAAAACTGTTAAGACTCTAATGAGTCCTGTAGACGAGGAAACTTGGAGGTTTGTGGGACTGTATGACAAAGTGGATCAACTAAAGGGTGGGCCAGAGGGCCTATCTTCAAAAAAATATTACTTCAATACTGTTTTCCCCAACAATCAGAATACACGTTCTCTGCCTTTTCACGTGACTACCAAGCCTGTCTCCTCTCCTTCAGTCCCTCTTTCATTGGGCCTACTGCCAAACTTTAATCCATTTAGCTCCCTACTGAGTCCTTCCTCTCAGCAGGGATTGAGTGAACCTTTAGAGACTTCACTATTTGTTGGTCTTAATCAAAAGGCGTGGAAACCAAACAAAAATTCTAAGCATATGGTGTTGGGAAGTGACACAGGTTTAGAGGATACTGTCAGAATGGCGTTGTGTTCTCTTGTGGGTAGGATTTCATACAAATCACTCAGTAAGGACTCTCTTGAGGGTTGGATATAGAGACAGTGGCAACCTATTCTTGGTTATTCCCCGGAGGTCATCTATCTTACCAAAGGTTGGCTGGGCTTTGTATGTCACGCCCCAGAGGACTCCTCCCTTCTTCTCAGTTCATTGTGGGTCTTTGGAGGAAGTAGTCTTATGTTCAAGCGATGGAGGATAGCCTTTAGCCCGAATACATATTACTTTCAGTATAGGCATCTCTGGGTTTTCCTCCCGGGCCTCCCTTTGTTTATGTGGAATGAAGGAGCCCTCCGGGCCATCAGAGACACTTTGGGGAAGTTCATTGTTGTTGATCCCAAGCATCTCTATGGCTCAGTGAGGAAGATAGGAAAAGTTCTCGTGGATATGGACATTAGCAGTGGTTTACTGGAAACCTTAGAGATCGAGTGGAGAGGGTGAAAGATTGCTCAGTCTCTTGACTATCTTGGGTTTCCCTTCCAATGCAACATTTTTCGTTGTACTAGACATCTTCATTGAGACTGCAAGGGTAAGAAGGTGGAGGACCTTTCAGAATATTCAGAACTTCAGAGAAGCCCGCCAACCTATGTAGATGCAGATGCTTCGTTGCACTTTCTTGATGATTCTACTAAAGCGTATTCCTCCTCTCAACAAGAACCTGGGGCCTCTCTCACTTGTAAGTTAAAAGATCTTTTCCCCCACTTGTACAACTCCTTATCCTTTGAAGAGAAAGAGGCCTTGAATAACTCGACCTGGTTATTTTCTTCATCTAAGGAAAAAGACCCTTTACCCAAGTCTATTGTTGGGCCCTCCTTTCTTGTTTACCCTAATAACCTTCCCACTGTCGTTTCGTCCCCCAGTTTACCCTCTACTACTATCCTGCCTGCTACCCCCTTGATTCCCTCCCCTCCCCTTTTACAAAACCATACTCATTTTCTTCCTCAAGCCCTCCCTTCCAGACCTCCCGAACCATCCTTGGAAGAATCTGAAAGGGAGCCACCACCTCTACCATAATTTAGAGAGGTAGAAGCAGGTGATTCCAGTCTTTCGGTAGCACTCGAATCCCTTTTACCCTCCCTTAAATCCCCCTTTGATTCAGTACCACTACCTACGGTTTTAGGCAGGGAGGCCTCTGACCCTGAAGTAGATTCAGGCTCTTCTTCCTCTCACGCTCCGGTCAAGGGAGGAAAAGCCTTTTCTTGGTCTAGAGACATTGGTTCAGAACTCTCCCCAGTCAAGACATGGAGTTCTCGAAAGAAACAGGTGGATTTAAGTTTACAAAGCATTGACAGTGTCCCTACCTCCCTAGATTCGAGGGCCCTTAGAGAAATGAAGGCCCTGGCTAGGGAAAAGTGATGTTATTTCTCTCCTTGAACATATGAGGGTTTGGAGGCACCCTCAAAGCTGCCTCGGTTCGAATATTGCTGGACCGTACTAGTCCGAATATTGTCTTCTTACAAGAGACACTTGTTGTTGAAAAGAAAGCAAGAGATTTTTTACTACAAATCCATCCCTCATGGGCAACGACTGCAGTAAATTCCATTGGGAAATCAAGTGGTTTAATAGTATCTTGGGACCCAAAATCATTTGACTTAAACCCCTATCTAACGGTGGGTGGAATCCTTCTAACAAGTTTTTGTATCTCTTCAAAAAAGGAACTGGCCTTCTTAAATGTCTATGGACCGTGTAAGGATTGCAAACTCTGCTGGAGTACTTTAGCTGATAGTGGTATCCTATCCATTCCAAACCTTGTTATGGCATGAGATATGAACTTCATTAAATCTTCTGATGAACATTGGGGGGTCTCCTTCTTTCCAGGTCCGACATAGGATTTCTACAAATATCTTTTCATTTCTAAAAAACTGATTGACTTAAAACCTCCCAAGATAGTCCAAAACCTGGCGAAACGGGTGATCTGGACTTGATTCTATAGCCAGAAGGCTTGATAGATGTTTTATTGCAGAAAATATTTTGATAGCTGGCATGTTCAGGTCGTGGGTGGAATACTCGTTCATATCAGATCACGCCCCTATGCTTATTCAATTGGAGCAGGCACTAGTGTACAAGGCCTTCCTTTTTAAATTCAACGTGGACTGGCTAAATCAGTCGGATTATGTGAAGTTGGTTCATACGATCTGGAATGACCCACAATTCATGGAGGAAGGAAAAAAGTAGGTTAGATTATTGAAAAAGATAAAAGAATTAAAACTTCAAACGAAAAGATGGATCAAAGACTTCAAGAAGTCCGAGATCTTATTATTAGAAAAGTTGGAAATAGATATAGAACAACTTTTAAACATTAATGCAGAGACTCCTTTAACTGTGGAGGAAGAGCAAAGGCTGGGTGTGCTGGAAACAAATAGGAATTTCATTCTCCGTAGGACTGAGGATATCTAGCATCTAAGAAGTAGAATGACTTGGATCCAGAGCGGGGACTCAAATTCTAAATTTTTTCATAAGGTTGCTAGTTCCAATAGAAACAAGGAACATGTTTGGGTTATTCAAAGTGACAGTGGAGGAACTCTAATTGACCAGAAGGTGATCAAGGAGGAGGCAGTAAATCATTTTAAACATTTTTATAAATCAAGAGAGAGAAACAACATAAATGAAGTGGTCAGGGTTTCCATCATGTACCCCAAAATGGTAAATGATGAGGAAGCATAATTACTTTATCATCTGGTTTCCTTGAAAGAATTAAAATTAGTGCTCGAAAATTGAAAAAAAGAAAGTAGTTCGGGCCCTGATGGATGGACCTCATAATTATTTCTTTTCTTTTTCGATCTTGTGGGGAACGATCTCTTGGAAATGGTGGAGAACTCAAGGAAAAAAGGTCATCTTAGTGGTGGAATAAATGCAACCTTTCTGGCTCTCATCCTGAAAGAAAACAAACCTGCCTCCTTTGATGATTACCGTCCCATATCACTGTGTAATCTAATTTATAAGGTTATATCCAAAATCATGGCAACTAGGATTAAACCCTTTCTGGCGAAGTGTCTCTCCTCAGAGCAGCTGGGATTTCTGAAAGGTAGGATAATTCAAGACGCTATCGGGACTTCCCATGAAAGCCTCCATAGTATAAAAAAGAAGAACCATAAATCTCTGGTACTGAAGCTGGACCTGGAAAAATCCTACGATAACGTGGATTGGGAGTACCTAAGGTTATTTCTTCTTACTGTTGGTTTCAGAGTCAAGCTTATATATTGGATAATGAGTTGCGTAACAAGTGCAAGCTTCACAGTCTTGATAAATGGGGAGGTGACGGATTTTTTCAAATTTTGGCGGGGACTTCGTCAGGGCTGCCCTTTATCCCCGTATTTGTTCATTTTGATTATGGAGGGGATGAGACTTATGCTGTCAAACAATAGTACTGACCACATTATCTTAGGTATTAAAATAACAAATATTTTAACAATGGTCCATCTAATTTTTGTTGACGACATTCTTATTTTGTCTAAGGATGATCCGAGGGAATGGAAAGTGATAATGGACCTTCTCACTCTATACTATAGCGTTTCTGGTCTATGTATAAACACTCAAAAAACTACAGTTCATTATTGGGGACTCAAGGAAGAAGAGATGGTGTCTTTCAAGGATATTTTTCCCTATACCTTTTCAGATTTGAATAATGGATTCAAGTACCTTGGGTACTACCTCAAACTAGGTCCTTCTAAATCGGCCGATTGGAACTGGTTGGTGGCGAAATTCAAAAAGAATATTAGTCCGTGGTGTAACAAGTGGCTTTCGCTTGGTGGTAGACTCATTTTGGTCAAAGCAGTGTTGGAAAGCCTTGCAATGTTTTGGATGTCTTTGGAGGTGGTTCCCAAATCGATTTTAAATAAAATTCATAGTTTAACTTATGCCTTCCTGTGGAGTGGACATAAGGAAAAGTTTCATTTCCATCTCTGTAGATGGTACATCCTGGCTCGACCAAAATTCTATGGAGGATAGGGCTCAAAAACCTCCCTTTGTTCAACTCAACACTCATAGAAAACACTTATTGGAGGGCGTTAAATCATGGAAGCATATGGAATAAACTTCCGATAGGAAAATACCTAGGGAGCTCATCGATCTCTACTTGGCTACGGAATCCCTCCCACAAGCACCAGAAGGCGTTTAGTTTCTGGAATGATTGGTTAAAAAATCTGTTCGTTATCATGCATTGGATCTGCTGGCTTCCTGGGGAAGGAAAATCTATTGTCTTAGGAAGGGATATGATTAGTGGTCTGGAGAGCCTATCCATCCTCTTTGATCCCCTGTGAGTGCACCTATCAAGAATTCAATTTACCTCTCTTTCCCATGCGAGAGTCACAAATATTGTATCAGTTTTCCTAGACCGGTGGCACAGTAGTGAATCATTGAGGCTAGTCGGTCAAAGTGCAAATGAATGGAATACCTTCACAACAACATTAATATTCATTGGCATCTCTCTTCAAAACTCGACCGACGCTCTGGTCTGGGCTGGTGGAGACTCGACTGGCCAAGTAACTGCAAAGAATATATATATAGCGCTATTAAAGTGTTTCGATTTTCAGATAGACAGTTCGTGGTTTAAATTCCTTTGGAAATGGCCGATACAACTCAAACTAAAATTATTTTTTTGGCTGGTAGAAAAGGACAAAGTTATTACCTGGGATTCTATGCAGAGGAAAGGATGGCATGGTCCGGGGGTTTGCAAGCTCTGAAACAACAGCTCAGAAAACATAGACCATCTTCTGATACATTGTTCCTTCACGAAGTTTGTGTGGCATCATTTATATGTTCTCTATAAATTTTATTTCCAGTGGATAGGTAACTCGGTTTTCGAGTGTTTTAAGAATTTGATAAAAGACGATTCGGCTCCAACAAGCCTGGCAAAAATCACTTGCTGGCATATCTGGATCGAGAGGAATAAGGTCCTATTTGAGGAGAGCTCCCCTTCCCACCGATAAGTGGTGCATAGAATTTCAAGTACTTTCACTTGGAAGCCAAAAATCCCAAAGATTCTACCAAATAGAGTATGCGATATTAATCTGGAAGACGACTACACTCTAGCTTGCTTCGATGGAGCTTCACTAGCAAATGGTAAATGTTGCGGAGCAGGGGGTATTTTCAAGACGCATGCATCGATAATTACAAAATGGTTTCTAAATTGCGGAGCTGGAACCAACACTAAGGCAGAGCTCTTGGGTTTGTGGGCGACGCTCCTTTTGGCTACACTTTGGTCGTTAGATAAAATAAAAATCTTGGGGGATTTGAAAGTGATCATTGTTTGGATAAAGAAACATGGCCAACTCAACTCAGTGAATATTGAATGTTGGAAATTAAAAACTTTGGATCTAGCAAGTAATTTCAGAGATATCAGCTTCCAACATATCTACAGGGAGCATAATAAGGAGGCTAATCTTCTGTCAAAAAGGGCTCAAAAAGAAATGAAAGGTAGACTATCAGTTTTCCATTGGGAAAATGGAGAAGAAAGCTCTCAGTCCTTTCTTAACATCTTTGAAGACTAAACTTAGAAGAAGTTGAGTAGTGTCTTTGTTATAAAGAGGTGTTTAGAGTTAGGACTGCTCTTCCCCTTCTCAGCAGCTCATTTCGAGGTTAATGTGACTTGAAAAGTTTTTGGATTTCAGCATAGTGCTTCTCTTGTTTTTGGGGATGTTTTGGCCGTAAAGAAAGTTGTGGACCTGCATTGTAAATGAAATTATTCTAATATAATTTTGAGATATTTTTCCTTTGAAAAACAAAAAAGTTCTCTCTATTAAAAAAAATAAGTCAAATTTAAATATCACTTAGTAAAAAGGATTAAAAACATTAACATAATTATCAAATTTAAGTATTACTTAAGTGTGAAGGTTACAAAAAAAAAATATTCATACTATCACAAAGTAAAAAGACTAAAACCATTAATCTAATTATCAAATTTAAATATTATTTGGATTAAGTGTGAAAGTTTTGATAAAAAAATATTTATACAATTTTTAAATTAATATGACTTGTATATTATTTAAACACTATGTAAAAGTTGAATTCTCTAGGTAAAAGATATAGGGAAATCATAATGATCTTAGTACTTTCATCTTTCATTTACATGAATATTTGTTTTTAAACTACACATAGAAGTTACTTGAAAAATTTAACTTTTCAATAAAGTCTTATTATCGATTTCTTAAACTACACATGACAAAGGTTTGACTATCAATTTCTTGAACTATAAGTAAAAGAAATTTAAGTATCAATTTTTTTGACTACATGTAAAAGTTGATATCACATTTATAGCTATCAAATTTCAATATAATTTAAAAGTTTAACTCCTAATTTTTGTGGGGACTATAAGTGAAAGTTAATATTTCAATATCAACTTTCACTCATTTGAAGTTTAGTTCTTTTTTTTTACAGGTTGGACGAGCATCCTTCATGTGTATAGCTAAAGAGAGTAAGGTGACCAAATGAATATATTGTTCATCGTTCACCCACTTGAATATCTTGATTATTTTTGTTAAGATAATGTTAAAAAACTCCAATGACAAGTCATGGACAATGTTTCTGGTTTTAGGATCAAGGGCAGGAGGATGAAATTCAAAATTTCCAGGTATGGTGGATTTCTGCACATAGAGCCGATGCCAGGACCAAGATCCGACATTTTTATCCCTCTCATTTCCTTAACTATTTTTGTCTAAGGAGATTATGCATTGATTACTGGAGTGTCTAGTTTAGATTTTTTCCCCCCAAACTTACGTTACAGTAGAGTTTTTCTAAGGTAGCCTCTTTATATTACCTAATTTCCTCGACTTTATTCCATGTAGCGACATTAATGGTACTATTAATGGACCCTGAAACTATTGCAGCTACTCCCCGCTAACTTTCTCGGTTACTGAGCATTTACTGACTTCTCTGGCATAAAACTCTCAGTGGAGCCCAGGTGGCTTGTTCCTATGGCCAAGTCTAGTCAGGATGACTTAACCGACAACATCAATGCACTTATGGGTGCAATAGACGAGGTTATTTGGCAGAGAGTTGGCCTCTTCGCCACTGCCGACTCCTTGGGGGATGGTACGAAAACCTTAAATTCTCCCTCTAGTGACTTGAAAACTTACCTTTTTACTCCAAATAATGTTAAGTTTGGCCATCCGTCCACTAAATCCGGTATTCTTCCTGGAATTTCTGATTATTCTCGATGTGATGAGAAGGTTTCGAATATGAGCATCTCATCTAATGTTCTAAGAGAGATTGTTCCTCCCTGCACACAAAAAAGGGTGTGGAAGCCTTTGGGTCCTTCTGGGTGTAGACGAAAGTAGTGGAAGTCCAACAAAGTCTTTAGGAAGTTGGTACTGGGGTCAGATGTGGGGCTCAAAGAGACAGTTAGGATGGTGTTGTGTGGGTTAGTTGGCAGGGTTTCTTACAGGTATTTGTGCAAGGTCTCGATACAGTCTTGGGTCGAACAACACTAGGTGCCCCTGATAGGTTACGCTCGAGAGATTTTGTACCTAACCAAAGGATGGTTAGGTTTCATCTGCAACGCACCTGAAGACCTGTCTATCCTTTTGAAAATCCGGTGGGTTTTGGGAGGCAATAGCCTCATGATGAAATGGTGGAGGGTAGCATTTGACCCTGCTACAAAGTACTTCAAGTAGTGCCATCTGTGGGTGCCATTACCAACATTACCCATCCACCTCTGGAATGAGGGTGCATTAATGGTGATTGGGAACACACTCAACACTTTCATCTCGATGGATAGACAAAACCTTACGACCCATGTTATAAAAGTTGCGAGGATATTGGTCGAAATGGACATCCACTATGGACTTCCAGAGGTTTTAGAGATTGATTGGAGAGGCCGTAAGATTTTACAGAGGCTTGACTACCTCGACATACCTTTCAGGTGTAGCCTCTGCCATATCACGGGACACCTCTGAAAGGATTGTAAAGGCTGGGTTGCATAAGACGACTCAGAGGACACGAGGGTTCACAAAGATTTATATAGCTCTTTCCCTGATGAAGATTCAAGTAGTTTCAGGGCCTTTCACTTTTCGATGGAGGTCATCAGTCCACCGACACAAGTGGATAGTATCTCGGGTGAGTTAAAACTCATAAGTCCTGCTCTTTTTTCTAATTTAACATTTTGGGAAAATGAGGCTTTGGATGATTCTTGTTGGTTAAAACATAATAAAAATAATAGTGAGGTGTCTATTGTGTCGGATTTGGAGCCTACTTGACCCACAGTAGGGGGGTATGTTCAACAAGTGGATAAGGATTCCACTTCGGTAGTACAATTGGGTGTTTATCCTATTGTAACTTTAGGGAGTCCCGCTCAAACCATTGTCAATGAAAATGTATTAGACCATTCATTAGACCTAGATGATCACAGTTAACTGAATCCACCTATCCATTGACCTTTCACCTACCCGAGGACCCTGCTTCTCTTCCTAGTTTTCGTGAATCGGAGGAAGATGAATCCTCTCTTAACGAGGTACTAGATTCCTTGATACCTTACATTTGTGACTCCACCTCTTATGTTCCTTTACCGATTTACTTGGGGAACTCTGTGTATGAAAACTTGTTACGAGGTGGGGATGCCATTACCTCTCGTCAAGGTGGTGATGGGACTATAAAAGAATTTTCCTGGTCTAGAGGTTTGGGCATCGAATACTCACCTATAAAAAATAGAAGTGCAAGGAAGAAATCATCAGCCTCGACCTCCCTGCAACCAGATGTTGTTCCTCCTTCCACTGATAGTGGGGCACTTAGAGTGATGAAATCCCTTGCAAGGGAAAAATAATGATTTTTCTCTCCTTAAATCTTAGAGGGATCCGGGGCTCCCTAAAAATTGCCTATGTCCAATGACTATTGGATAGAACTTGCCCAGATATTCTCTTCCTATAGGAAACCTTGGTACATGAAAAAAAAACAAGAACATTCATGAATGGCTAGCATCCTTCCTGGGTCTCCTGTGTTGTTAACTCGATTGGTACCTCGGGAGGTCTTTTGGTTACTTGGGATCCAAACAAGCTCGATTTGGTACCTTACCTTTTGTGTGGTGGAATTTTATTGACAGGGATGTGCATTGCTAGAAAAAGGGATATCACTCTACTTAACATCTATGGCCCATGTGTGGAGAGGAAAAAGTTTTGGAACTCTATGGTTGACAATGGTCTTCTTTCACACAAAAATATGATTATTGCTGGAGATTTGAATTTTACGGTCTCTATGGGTGAAGTATGGGGAGGATCTGCTCAAGATGGAGCATTGGCGGCTTATTTCAAAACACTATTTCAATCCAAACAATTAATTGATATCCAACCAGATAAATTATTCCCAACCTAGAGGAATGGGCGAGCTAGGACTAGCTCTATTGCTAAGCATCTGGATAGATTTTATGTTTTTGAATAGCTATTAACTGGTGTAGGTTTATACCGTTCCTGGGTGGAATACCCTTTGTCGAGCTAATTATATTACTACAAATAGCCTCCATAAATGCAACCCAGGGAGGTAAAATTTGAGGCACAAACACTGTATGTGCAGGACTAGAGCCTATCCTAATCCAATTTACTCTAATCTAATCTATTATAATTTAAGCTTCTCTAATCTAAAAATCATTCAAACTACTTTGATGCAAAGATTTCAAATTCATTAATTCTATTCAATATTCAAAATTCTAATACTAACTAAATATCTAAATTCTATGAAGCATACAAATCTAAGTTCTATACTAATTACAGAAACAAAATACTTCTAAAAACTATCTTCAAAAGTAATCTTGATTTAAAGCATCTACCTAATTGAAAACTTATCTATTTTAATGTGACTCAGAAACTAAACCAAGTAACAAAAAACTATATAACATTACAGAAAAGAGAGTAAGATTTTCTAATTTTAAAAAGAAAATACAACTAAGTCTATTCCATTTAGAAACTTAAATTTTCAGAAGCAATATACGACTTTGAACTAGAATTGAAAGCTACAACAAATCTAATTGAACTTATAAAACTAAGAAAAAAAATCCTTTTAAATCGATCTATCCAAACATCTGAGCTCGTTTCTAAACTGGAAAACACTATGCATATTACTTCAACAACAATCAAACAAATAGAAATAGATTCTAACATGTACAAATCTGATTTCTACAACTACTAAACTTTAAGGACAATTCTTACTTTTAATGAAAACAGGAAGCAACAATTAACATAACTATTCTATATAAAAGCTAAAATTACAAAAGAAGGGCTTATGGTTTCTTGGTGGATCCTTGCCAAGATAGCCACAAGTCCCTAAGTGACTTGAACACTAAATTCTAAGCTACGGATATGTAAAAGAGAACATTAACAATAGAAAATAAATCAGATTACAGTCTAAAGAAACATATGTATCATTACTTAAAATACTAAAAAAAACATTGTATGAGTCGATCTCTGTCAAATTCAGAAAACCAACACTTGAGCAACGCAATTCTTCTATATGATATTCATTGTTTATTACATTTCATTCCATTGTTTTTATAGCTCAGGATCTAGATAACTAATCCCGATTTCCTAGGGACAGAGACTATCTTCTATTGAATACACAACCGTTTATAGAAGGTAAATGATTCCTTCAATTAATGAGTAACTTCTCATGCCCGAAAGATGTTCTTAAACTCGTTATCTAATAACAAATATTCATCTCTATGGCACATAGTGCCGAGAGATGAAGATCTCATTGATTATACGTGAGTCATCAACGAGAGTTGAGCTGGAATATTCGGTTTTGCTTGAGCAAGCTGGCAGCGCCTGGAGTTATAGAGAACCTTCATACTAAAGTAAGCTGCAAAATCTAAGATAATAAGTCACGAATCCTTTAAGAATCATATTTGATCATTAAATAACAGGAAATTAAAGAATTTTGATCAATGACCATACCTTACTATACTTGCTGGATATTTGATTATATGTGTGAAAATATAGATGAGTTTATGAGGTCAAAGATCAAATGAAGAGGTGAAAGAGTGGATATGGAGGTTGCAAAAAGTGTCAATTTGGCGAGCCAACATCTCCCCTATGCCTGTGTATTTGCATGTCCTCATGCAAACATGCCCTTTGAAAAGCTTCAAAATTTCAAAACTG
>SNQJ01S0041210.1:28929-51575 GCA_010110895.2 Picea sitchensis
AGCTTCTCGAGGACAGAGGATCGTGATCTAGTTTTCAGATCTGGACCCTATTTCATGGGGGCGAGAGGGTTGTTCTTAGCCCCCTGGACTCTTGACTTCAATCCCAGAGCCGAGATCACCGCACCCCCTGTTTGGGTTAGGCTGCCCCATCTTCCCTTGCATCTCTGGGGGAGAAGTTCTCTGGAGGACATCGGCAATAAGCTAGGGCGTTTCCTGGACAGTGTGGAGCCGAAAGGGGATCAGTATACCTGCGCTCAAATTTGTGTGGAGGTTAACCTCGAGGAAGGCCTCCCGGAAGCCATTAAGCTCTCCCTGGGGGAATGGTGCCATATCCAAGAGCTGGACTATGAGCAGATTCCTTTTAAGTGCCTCTGGTGCCATGCTTACGGTCATTTTGCAAAAAGTTGCCCCAAAGCCTCTGAGGTACCGGGACCAGTCAAAGAAGATGATTTTCAGCCAGTATCTAACCGACGAAGGCAGCCAAGGCGAAAGAATCCACTACCCCAGGCTCAGAAGGCCACTCATTCAGCAGAGGCAACTCTAGAAAATAAAAACAGCTTCGATGCATTGAAGGAAGACGAAGCCCTAGATCCAGAAACAACAGCAGTTAAGGGAAATCCTTTGGCAGACGAAAGCCTTCCGGATTCCGTCCCCCCAGAGTCAGCCCCTACAGGTCTGGTTGTTTCAGTCCCATCTAGCGGCTCTGTGGAAACTTCTGAAACTGAAGACATCTCAGTTCCGTCTCCACCCCTTACCCGAGGGCGAAAGACCAACAAAGCGCGCAGAGAAAAGGAGGCGGCCTCCAACATTTTTTTAGGTTCTCAGAAAAAGCTGGATCCCTTTTTTAAGGGGAAAATTTCATCCTCCGCAGTTTAATGCTTTGCTTCTGTCTTCTACTGTGCTCACAGTTTGTGAGAATTTACTCATGTATGCATTTTTTGTCATTTTCTCGAATTAGCTCAAGCAACAAATGGAAATGGTCTCCCAAGACATTCACAACAAGGTTGGCAGCACTGTTAGAGGTCACCAACCTTCTTCAGATTTGTAACTTTTTGATTCTGGCTTGCCAAAAAGCTGCTTAATACAACCTAACCGTTCTTGTCAAAAAAAATTAAAAAAATAAGGTGAGTAATAACAATGCAACACAATGTAATTCTTTTCCAACATATATACCCATTATGTTGGGCGTTACCTTCCCCCGATTTAGGGGTATGGTAGTTAAAGTTATTGCCGATGTGTTTTGATCACGATTTTTGGATAATGTTTTGATGTGTATTGGCTTGGTTGTCGAATCAAGTATTCTCCTACAAACTATGGGGATTTACAATAGTAAATGGATATGTTTCATAACAATAATTATGGCAGCCTCAAGTAATGAGTCATCCATGCCAGCTGGTCGGGCACTGCAACATGCACGAGACAAGATTTATAAAATACAATGCATAACGAAAGGCACTGACAGTCTAAGTGATTCGATGACATAAGTAAAAATTGGAAGTATGTGTCATGCGGATGCACCATCATCGCATATGTGCATGTTTGTTATGACAAATGTAAAGTCTTCCACTACATGTGCCTGTAATCAATATGATTTCTTAGATGCCTTGTAGGAGAAATAATGGAAGCACAATGTGAACTGGGGAGGGGCCTCGATACTGAAGCTCTAGCAGAAGAAACCAGGTGGCAAAGGGGAAGCCGAGCTTCTCCTTTTCGGGGGTAAGAATTAGGCGCAATAGACTGAAGAGAGCTACCATTTGCAACTGGCACTCGAACCGAGGGTTTCAGCGGAGGCCTCATGTGCGGATGATCCTCATCTCCTCGCCAGTCATTGCTACAAACCCCAGGCCAGATCTGGCGGTGGATCTCGATGGAAACACATGAGATGATTATTTTGGATCTAGATCCCTTGGCCATCATTGAACTAATACTTGTAAAATGCACCAATAAAACCCATAAGCATGTGAGTTTGGCTGAGTATGTGGAGGTTTATGTGTCTGATAGGAAGAGGAATGGCTTATCAAATGGTTTAAATTTCACAGACTGTCCAATATTTTGACCAGGTTCCAGGCATGTTCAGTGGCAGGTAGGTTTTTAACTAATAATATGCAGAGATCCTATGTAAATTAAGAGGATGAATCTTTCAGACAAGATAGAATCGGGGAGATAAGATTCCGACAAAGTTCGGTTGGGATCTCGTCCTGACAATTCGGTAATCCTTGAAGAAACAATAAATCCAACCGAATACTGTAGAAGGCCAGGACGATGAAGTCGCATAGATTTTTAGCCGAATGAAAAAGGAGTTTTAGATAAGCTGATCGATTCCTTTGAACGATTAATTCTGATGGCAGTTTCTTATGGTCTTGAATAGACTAATATTCATCGGTGGTGTAGGTAGGAGAGAATGAGGAGAAACAAAAATCTTATGAACATCAAAAAAATTACACACTGAATATTAACGAGACAACATCAACTGCAGACCTGGAGAACAAAAGTGGCTATGAACAAATCCTCGCCAGGTTTTGCATCCACCTTGGCTGCTTGGGTAGAGTCCATGATTTCTGGAAGCCCGACAATTCTTGGAAGTTGGAAATAGGTCAGCGAGGGGACCGAGACTCATACTCTTACCTAGAATATGTTAACTCTTCGCCACACTCTATAGGGAGAGCCAATTGAGGCATCGTTGATTGCTGTATGCTTGAAATTCTATATAATCTTATGATGTGTGGCCTCTATGAGAAATGGAGTTATGTTATCATTCTCTTTCCAGATGCAACGTATAGCCAGCCTTACAATACAGAGGATCTTGGGCCATTGTTGGGGAAGAAACAACCTACTTATTCCTCACATACGTAGTCACTCCCAGGTCTACCTAACTCCTTCAGTCGTTCAATTTTTGGCCTTGAAACCTGGGAATTGGGCGGATAAGAGCGGCGGTGCAACAAGCTGGTGGAGGGAGTGAAAAGGGTAAAGATAAGGGCGACGATGCAGCAAGGCGGTAGAGGGAGGTCACGTACAAGACAAAAACAAGAAAATCTCTGCCACATTATTCGAGACACATGGCATGCTTTCATAGGTCCTCATAGGTCCTAGATAGATGACGAAAATTGGGCGAAGAACCTCCTCTTAAAAAATGGCTTCGACATAATTAAAATTGTTATTACTTGTCTCGGAAACTGCACCCTTGAGTTGAACTCTCATATGAGTTTCAAAGTACAATGACGAGAATTTCGACCTAAACAAATACTAAAATTGTTATTGTTGGATGAAGAGGAGGTTGGAAATTTGTTTATTTTATTTTAGTGATGGATGTGAATTTTTCAATGCTGTAGTTTAAATTTGCTATTTTTTTGTCATATTTTCTATGTATATTCGAAAGTTTTAGAGGTTTTTCAACACTCTGAATCCATTTTTGCATTCATAAATGCAATTTAAACAACATAAAGTTGTGATTTCTTGTAGATTTATGTGATTGATAGTTAAACAACAAATGGTTTTACAATCAAAATTTGGTGGTACTAAGTCTCCATGCATATGTGGTTTTAATCCAGTGGATGAGATATGTCGTATAACATAGGTTATACAATTTTTCTTAATTATTAGATTCAATACTTTAATGAAAATGAGTTTTCATTGTGTAGTGGAGATATTTACAAACTAGTGGACTTTCTTTACCATATTCAAAAGCAACAGATATTAAATTGATTTCAAAGATGTCACTATATCATATCTATTCCTTTATATGGTTTGAAAGTGATATGGATATCTCTACATCAAAAATAATATTTTTGATGTAGATTTGTTTTTCTTCACCTTATAGGTAAAACACCAAATTTCTTTAATTTTTTCTTGAGTTAATGTAATGGATTTAATAAATAGATTAATCTTTGCAAAATCAAAGATAAATTACTTTTTTTTGAGTTAATGCAATGTATTTAGTAAATAAATTGATCTTTGCAAAATCAAAGATAAATTATACATTATTTGGATTCAAACAAAGACACTTTTGCATTACATATAAATACATTATTATTGTTAATAAAACCAATAACTTTGCCAATAACATGGATAGTGTTTAAAAATGGTTTCAAGTAAGCAATCAAGTAAGCAATGTTGAGGAAAATGCATAGCTTCACCAATAATGTGGATGACCTATCCATTGCTTTAGGGGATTTATGTAAGGTATTTTCTTATGGGTGGTAGTGGGCACTTTGTTTAGGTGGGCACAAAGGGTTGAGGTAAAAGGTTGAGATGCCAAACGTTGTTTGTATACTCAATGGATGGAGTGGTGAACCATTCCATGCTGTCTTGATACAAGTTGAGATGCCTTGGAGGCATGAGCCAAACATCATAAAAATAGGTAACCAACTTCAAATACAATCATTTTAATTGCAATATCTTTATGATCTCAATTAACAAGTTCAAATACAATCATTTTAATTGCAATATCTTTATAATCTCAATTAACAACATTAATATGAAACCTCCCTCGAATTACTTCCACATTCCCTTTCACCCACTTAGAGGGTATGCTAGTTAATTTTACATTCACAATCAATTTGAAAGGATGATATCCCATTTACTTCATATATTAAGAAATATGATATTTTTATGTGCAAGTGTTATTTACTTTTTGGAAATGTTAAGATTTATTTAGATTATGTTAAAATTGTTAAAAAAAATTAAATTTTGTATGATTTTAATTTTTTGTTGTTGTTTAATATCATTAAAATTTGGTTATATGTATTTTTTAATTGTGATTTAAAATTATTGAAATTGTTATTTTAATGTAAAAATGAATTTAAAATTTTCCAATAATATCTATATTGCAATTTGATTTTAAATATTAATGATTGATCTTTACAATTCCATAATTCAAAATGATTCTTACATAATTTCAAATAAAAAATACCAATTTTCCTTCCATTTTACACATATAATTTGAAATCATGATGATAAAATTACATTTTATACCATTTATTTTATCATGAGAACAAATCATATACACTAATTATGACATTTCCTAGGAATAATTATGAGTGTCCATCTCCATTTAATGTTTTTCAATAATATCTATTACATAGTATAGTATTGATTAATTATTTTCATAAATAAATATGCATTCTTATATGAAAATGTAATCCATTGTTTAGAAATTTGATTTTTCATGGGAAAATTTAATGCTTTTTTTTTAAACCAAAACTGAAATATTTTGAATTAAGTAAAGGTTACAACTAGGCTTGCAATAAAAGTACAAATATTTTCAAAATTTATAAAATTTCGGCCTACAAAATCCATGAACAGTCTCTAATTTATGACTATTCCTATCGAGACCTAAGACTTATAAAGAGTATAACATACAAGAAATTTGTCAGTAAAGACTTTTACAAAGACCCCTAGGTTAAACCAAAAGAGGCATTGCATCGCTCAACAACCAACATGAGTCACATCCTTCACTAGTACAAAATGAGAGATAAGTGACCACGAGACCAAAAACTTGGGTCACCACAATTTTTTTCAAGGGATAAATGACCAAAATTGATAAATTTAAGTGAGCTAACTAAAAAAGACCAAGATAAATGACCAATTTTGGTCACAGGATACAACTAAACTAAAAAATACCAAGACAAATGACCAAATTTTGTCACAGAATATCTAGAGTAAAAATGACCACATAACAATTGGTCATTTTAGTTGTGGATCACTCCGACAATGGAAAATTGCAATTTTGACAATGAATTTGTACAATTTACTAAATTCTAACACAACAAATGGATTCAGATTCTAGGGGGTCTCTGAATCCATTTGCACTGTTAGAATTTAGTAAATTGTAGACCCCCTCATGTGTCACAACTCAACTATTGACACCGAATTAGCTATCATGACGATGTCCTAGTTGCGAGATGCTATGGATAATATTATATCATCATCTTGAAATTAATTCCCTAATTAGGAACTAATCAATTACTTTGAATTACTAGATCAACCAACCATGGGAATTACTCCATATAGTCGATTATTAGACTTTATATTGCACAATATTGAGAGATTTAATTTGGGGGTTTAAGAAATTGACACCAAATTGGCTATATATCATGACGATGTCGACGTAGCTACCTAGCAAGCTTAATTGCAAGGCTTATATCAACATCTTGAAAAATCCCCTAGGAACTAATTACCTTGAACTAGATACAACCATGGGAAACTACTCCATATAGTCAATTATTAAACTTTATATTAGACATTGAGTGATTTAATTTGATTTAATTTGAGGGGCTTAGGCATAGTTATAAAAATTATTCATAAAACATGTGTAAATTAAATGGCTACTTGTTCATTAATCTACCATATCAAGAAATGAACCAATATTGAAAGTTTATAATATAAAATATTACAAATTTATAATATGAAATAAAATTATATTGGATTTTTTTTATAATATAAAATAAAATTATTATTGTACTTCCTTATGAAATATTATTATATTGTAAGGTTATGGCATGATGATATTGTATATGCTCAGAAAGTAATAAGGAATTTGCATAGCACATGGAATGATAGTGCATTTCGATTCATAATTTTTTGACATTGCAATTACTCCATTACTAGAAGCCCATATCGACCGACCTGGGGAAGGGTGCAAGGTTATGGGGAAGTGAGGAGGGTTATCTACTGACATGGAGAAGCCATGAGGGTATTACATACATGGTATTTCGTGGTCAACTTCTCCATCCGTTAATGGAGTTCACCCAACTTATTTCATGTTAATTGGTGGGAGGGTGCCAAAAAATCAGGGTAAGGGCTTGATTTTAATCTATACGAGTGGTTTACTCAATTCACTGGCCGATTTATCCACTCATTAATGGATTTCACGCTGTTCATAACTGGTTAATTGGCAGGAAGGGCGTGATAACCGGGTTTAGGCTTAATGTAGTTTATGTTGTTCATAACTGGTTAATTGGTGGGAAGGGCGTGATAACAGGGTTTAGGGTTAATGGAGTTTATGTTGTTCATAACTGGTTAATTGGATGGAAGGGCGTGATAACATGGTTTAGGGTTGTTATTAAGTGACGACTGTTGAATTTGTTTCTTGGGTTACACTATATATTCACCACTGGTAGTAACAATGGAGAAGAAAATTACAACAGATAGAACTTGGAGGCTTTTGAAGAGGCGGGAGAAGGCTTCTTTAGTAGTAGAGCTTAAATCCACGGCTTCCCCTTGTCAGGTTAGTCAATTTGGTCTTAGTATTTTGTATTTGTTAAATTTCCGAATGCATAGAAATCTCATGGATTCTAAGGTCAATTCAAGAAGAGAAATCTCATGGATGTTAAGTAATTTATTTTGTCCCTATACTTGAAAATAAATAAAGGTTAGTGTTTTATGGTAGGCATTTGATTTCTGCATTAGGGCGTAGGTTTGTATTGAAGTGCATTGTTTGGATATTAGTTTATGTTGAATTGTTTTTATAGGTTTATGTCTACCTCATTACTTGTTTAATGGTATGTGATCACATTAATTTAGTTGACATTTTTCTCTATGATCTAGTTGTGTTGGATGTTGGCAATGATTTCTTTACTTTGATGTTTGGTTGTGTCTTGATACTCTGATTGAAAATAAGGCATAACTTACATGCCTACGAGCATTACAATTTGGTGTCTTGATTCCTTTTGGTTGGTTCCGTGTCTTGATACTCTGATTGCAAATAGGGCATAACTTGCGTGTCTTGATACTCTGTTTTCACTTGTATGTGCATATTGGAAGTATTTGGAATTGAAATAATTAGGAACTGTATAAAATATACTTCTTATAAATAGACAACAACATAGGTAGATTTCAAATTAATCACTATTGAAAGGAAAAGCTCTAAATATGTGCATATTACCTCAAAGGGATGACAAAGATATCTACAAAAATACTAGTTCACATAATATGTATTTGTAGGTGTAACCACTTGGAATTGTCCCGAAACGAGTCATCCAATAATCATTTAAAAAAATTACTTAAGTCACTAATATTCTCTCTCTCATTTCTGGAATAGTGCATGCTAGTCCAAGGGGGGTGTCCATAAGCAATTCAAATATTTTTTGTTAGAGTACTGGTGTATAAATTACTTTGAACCTGCAATTTTACCTACTGCTATGCATTCAAATAATTAAAAATCTACAATACTAATTCATGATCAACAAGAAAGAAAATTAGATCTTCTCTAATCAATCTTTAAAACCACAAAAATCTTAATTTATTACTCTGGCTAGTTTTGCAAATAAAGTTGCAGATTTGCAATGTAAGTGAGCAAATTTCATAGAAAGATATTCCAAAGACAATGGAAAAAAACTGAGATCTGAAGGTCTCTTGGAAAAAATAGTAAACAATTATCTTAAAACGATGAGTAAAAACCTTCAAACAGTGAGTAAATTACTCTAATCTAATCTCATTCGTTCATTGGTTCCATAGTCGAGAAGGGCATGGAATATGGACAAGAGAAATACCAACAAGGTAAAAAATCTCACCAACAAAAGGAACTTACAAATTTAAGTCTTAAAGCTCAAAGTACATTCTGTTGTATTAATAGTCAAATGAAGCTTTAATGTCCAAAAAGTCTTAAAGCGAGAGCTATTACAAGACATAATTCTCATACCATCAATATCCTCAAATTGGTCACCAATAATGATGATCTTTCTGATATTATCACAAGAGAAACAAGTACATGGATATCATAAACATCATATTGACTTCACATCCATGAAAAAGTCTTACAGGGACCAGGAGAGAAGACCTCAAGACTTTTTTTCACTCACACCACTCAACGATAAGTTCCATGGAAGCAATGTGAGAGACTCAATGACAACCAAAAGACTCAAGTTCACAATTGAGGTAAAGACAATAAGCCAGGTGAAAACTAGAGGCATCAATGATCTGCTTCCTTGAACTCCTTAAATATTTGATCCTTAATCCAATTGTTGACTTCATTTAAAAAAAAACCCTAGAAAAAAAATTAGATGTCATGCAAGGTTAGAATTACTAGAGTTATAACTTATCATGCATCTTTTTGGCACAGGGGCAGACCCAAGGTTCAACTCTAACATCGCACCAACAAGCCCTAACTATTGGCCCTTTCCTCAACACCTGCGAAGCAGATGCAGTCTCACCTGAAGTAGAAATAGGGGGGTTGCAAGACACAGGTGTCTACAACCAAAGGAAATGCAAAGTGGATCCAAAAAAATAACACAGATAACCCAACTATGCTTATCAATATTATGCTTACTTCGCGAAGTTGTATCTCTGATCTAACAATCATGCAATAACAATATAATAGATAGAAAATAACACAACATCAACCACAAAGAACAACACGATTTACGTGGTTCACTCTCTCCCTAGGGCTACGCCCACACAACTGTGTTTCTTGATATTATTAGATGAAAACATATAGTTCTATCTGCACACTTAGCCGCATATCTCTCTCTCTTTCTCTCTTTCTCTTCCCTCCCTGCGCACCCAGCTGCAGGATTGATCTTTGCACCCAGCTGGAGATCCAGAATATAGACTCAATATTGCTCTCAACATCAATAATCAACAATAACCAACAATGTACATTAACCAACCCTCTCGACTCTTCTGGACCTTTATTTATACATTACATGACTTTCAGACAACCTTAGACCAAAGTCTAGGTGTCAAAACCCTAGATCCAAAACCCTAGGTCCACTCGACCCGCGTTTTCATGGCTTCACCAGCCTGTCCTTCCTTATTTTCCATGAGGTGCTCCAAAGCACTTGTTGGTGTCTTCTTCTGCTTGCTGAGTTGTCCATGATTCATATTCTTTGATTCTTTATCTTCTTTGATCTTCTCTTTCAACGACTTGCTTTTCATTCCTTCTTTTCTGCTTCTTTAACCACTTTAACCCTTCCTCATTTTATGTGCCTTCCACACAACTCATACTTCGTCTTTCTTCTTCCTTAATCTTCACTTTCTTCCTTAATACCTAACCAAGGGCCAAAAGGCCCCCCAACACTCACATGCGACTCGTCCCGAGTCACTGCAAGATTGAACCTTTTGTTTTACTTCAATTGTAGGTTGTGTGGAGAAGCTTGTGCTTTCTTCTTTGTCCCTCCCTATCATGTGCATACTGTCTTTTCTATGTCTGGTACCCAATTTCAACTACACTTGGTACCTAGATCCTTCTTTTTTTTCTTTTACTGAGAGCTGTGAGGCAACTGGTTGTCATAATACAACTTCAACTAACTCCCATTCACTAAACCATCCTTCCATTCTCCATTAAGTGTCTTCAAATGCGCAACTCTTCCTTCCGTAACATAGGCAACTTCAAATGGCCCAAGCCAATGTGTCCTGAACTTCCCTGGATGCTTCATGAACTTGTTGTCATATAACAGTACCAAATCTCCTTGCTTAAATGCTTTCCTCTTGATATGTCTGTCATGGTAAGCCTTTTCTCATTCTTTCTGTACCCGTTGATGAAATCTTGCAATAAACATGTCTTCCTCTAGTTCGATCAACTGCACAAGCCTGTCTTGAACAACGCCTGTGTCATCCATACCTATAAATGCTACAATTCTTAAGCTAGGAACCAAATATTCCATAGGTAACATTACTTCTAAGACATATACCAACTTAAAGGGAGTATGTGTAGTTAAATTTTTGCAAGTAGTTCTATAATCCCATAACACTGCTAGAATTCTTAAATCCCAATCATCTTTGTTAACACTGGAAATCTTGGTCAGCGCTGTCTCCAAGATCTTATTGAAAGATTCGATTGTACCATTCAACTGTGGGTGGTATGATGTGCTCTTTTGATGGTGAACCTCAAACTCCTGAGTCAAGGCTTCAATGGTTTTGTTAATGAAGAGTGTACCTTGATCACTCATAAGGATCTTTGGGCATCCAAATCTGGTTATGATATCATCAAAGATGAATCGCACAACTGTAGTTGCACTACAGTATTTAACTACTCTTGCTTCTGCCCATCTGCTCAAATACTCTGTAGTAGTGATGTATCGAGCTCCTGTGCGCCTTCCTGGTGGTTTGATAGGTCCCACAAAGTCAATAGACCATTTCTCAAAGGCCTGTAAAGTGAGCTGAGGTGCTAAAGGCATTTCATCCCTTCTAGAAGGCTTCCCTATCCTTTGGCATACATCGTAGGCTCTGTATTATTCCTTAGCATCCTTATGTAAAGTGGGCCACCAGAGGCCAGCTATGAGAACCTTCTGTGCTATTTCTTTCCCTACATAATGTCCTCCTGCGATGCTTTCATGTGCTTCTTCTAGAATCAATGGTATATGTGCCTCCATAATGCATCTCCTCAAGATATCATATGGTCCCATCTTATATAAATGTCCAGCTATAAGTTGAAAATATGTAGCGCGGACTACCATATGTTTCTTCTAAATGACTGTATATTTGCGAAGTGACATTCCTGTGGACATGAACTAGACTATATCGGCGAAGTGATCATTGAATTTTCTGATGGCCAACAACTATGCATATGGTAGTGTTTCATCCAAACTAGTAGGTTCCTCTCCATGTTCTAGCCCAGATAAGTGGTTAGGTCCCTTATTCATTATCCCTGGCTTGACCACAATCTCAAAATCATATTCCTGGAATAATAATAGCCATCTGCATATTCTTCCCCACAACACTGGCTTGTTGACTAAGTATTTCAATGCAGAGTGATCAGTAAACATCTTAAAATGTCCTCCCAACAAGTAGTGTCTAAAATTCTACAATGTGTATACCATAGCTAAGCCTTCTCTTTCAGTGGTAGTATAATTTATTTTAGATGTAGAAAGCTTCCTGCTCGCAAAGGTTATATGGTGGTCAATATATCCTGCACCTGACTGTGCTAAAATTACTCCTAATGAAATGGATGAAGCATCGACATGAACATTGAATTCCTTATTCTGATATGGGAAATCAAAATAGGCACAGTGACCATTTTATGCTTTAGTGTGTCGAAGCTCTGCTAGAATTCCTCTGTCCATTGAAACTTACTATCTTTCTTTAGTAGCTTCTCCATAGGTGTTGTTATCTGTGTGTAGCCCTTAATGAACTTTCCGTAGTATCCAGTGTGTCCTAATGCAGTGCACAGTTGTCTAATTGAAGTAGGGGGAGGTAGATCAACAATGATAGCGATCTTGGAAGGATCTACCAGCAACCCCTACTTACATACAATGTCCCTAACAACACTCCAAAGGGTGAAAAGAAGATACACTTTTTCAAATTCAGGGAAATCTGACATTGCCTGCACTTATCTAACATTAATCTCAGACATTAAATATGATTCTTCGGTAGGATAAAAATGGTCAAATCGTCAAAGTATGCCTCTAAAAGCTTGTGTAAAAACTCATTAAATGCTTTGATCACCGCCCTGGAAAAGATGGCTTGTGCATTATTTAACCCAAAAGGCATCACATTGTACTGATAAGAGCCCCATTCTGTTGCAAATGTGGTCTTATGCCTATCCTCCTTAGCAATTCTAATCTGGTGGTAGCCTGAAAATCCACTTGTAAATGAATATACTTCATGTCCTCCTACATTATCTAGGACCTCATCAGTAAAAGGTGTAGGAAATGGATCATGTAAACATGCATCATTCAGTTTCCTTAGTTCTACACAAATTCTGATTTCTCCCAACTTCTTATCTTGGACCATCATAGGGCTGATCCATTCAGATTCTTCAACTGATTCTATGATTCTTGCTTCCAACATTATGTCTAATTCAACCTTAACTTTCTGCTTGTACTTGGGATTCAGTCTATAAGGTCTTTTCTTGACAGGCCTGACATCTGGTTTCAAAGGAATCTTCATTTCTCCCATGGTTCCTTTTATGCCCTTCATATCTGCGAACTTGGTTGGAAACAAGTCCTAATACTCATGCAATAGTTCTGTAATCTTATCAATAGTAGCATCATCCCAATAGTCTCCAACATTTTCCAACTAAGGTGCTTTCTCTGTTCCAATATTAACCTTCTTAATACTAATGGGTTGTCCAATAAAAGGTAGTTCGATCCCTGACCCTTCTATGTATCTCTGACTTTCAGTTTTTGCAATTTTTACATCCCTATGATCATCATCCTTATCAGCATTAATATTGAAACAACCTTGTAATTTCTGAAGAGGTGCAGTCCATTCATCTTCTTCTTGTGAAAAAGGGAGGTTAGGTGCCTCTTCAAAGACCTTTTGTCTTACAATTTGTAAAGCTTGATCTACTGTAGGGTACTGACTTTCAAATAAAAACATAGTTATAAAGTTCTGAGTCATTCCATACCAGTCTGTAGTGATGAGGCGCAGTTCTGCTTGAAGATACCAGTTGATAGGCGTGGTATCCAAAGTGTTAATGAACTTATGTACCCACTTTTGTTTAGGAATGCTGCTCCAGGATTCCTCACAACTCTGCACATGGTCCTTGGGAAACCTCTGACTTGTGTATCGAACTTCACAACCTTCATCTTGGTATGAAAAGCACACTGTCATCAAAGTGCGACATTGTACCCACTCCACGATGTTCTACTTGTGTGTTCCCTGCCAGCTAGCTGGTGTTGCTTTCAAGCTTCATCTAGTGCTAATAACCTCTATTGTACTAGTACAATTCCTTCAAATTCAATTAGAAATGTCTCTAAATGATTCAAGCCATCAAATGTAGGAAGATTATTTACTTTTGTGCCAATCCAACGAACTGCTCTGGTCAATCTAGCACACCTCTGCATAGAGACTTCATACATTATGTTCTGCCAATTTTCCAATGCTTCCTCTGAATCTAATGAGCATGCAATTTCACTTCGCCAACTTAGATTCCCATCTGTTGTAGGATTGATGTAATCCTGCTGTCCTGTTGTCAGTTTATAAATATTTTCTAGCGCATAGGTGTGGTATTCTTCTCTTATTGGTTCTGTGTACCTGCGACCTTCATCATGATCAAGAGGTGCAATGACCTTAACGCCATCACCTTCAAATGCCATTCTTATCTTTTTTAGGTCAACAATAGTCAAATTGTTGAAAGCCCAATCAATTCCTAACAATGTTGGGTAATGGCAGCTATCATCAACAATCTCAATCACTTCAAAATCTGCAAATGTCCTCACTCTGTCGATGTCCACAGGGACATGCTCTAGTCTTCCAAAGGGGCTCACAGCCTGTTGATTAGCCATCCTGAGCCTAATAGGGGAGTAGATCAACTTAGTATTTCCCATCAGTGCCCAAGTCTGATTCGTAATAACATTTACTTCTGATCCCAAGTCGAGGACCACATAGTCTATGTCGTAGTCTCCAATTTGAGCACTAAGGTGTAGCTCCTTGTTTGTCTTTCTTTTCCTAGATACTTGATTCACAACTCTACTTAACAGAGGATCTATTCTCCCAACTTCATACTGTCTTAGTAAGTGTTGTAGTTCTTGCACAACATTTTCATCTTTAATCAAATTGATGCAAGTATACAAGAAGTCCATAAGCTTGCTTACCTCTTTTCCTTGTCTATCTAAGGTAGACTGATCAAATGCTGGAGGCATTTCACATTCCCTTACTTCTGGTTGTGCTCTAGATAAAGAAGCATGTTCTCACACAAATTCTCTTCTCGCTTCTTCAAAGGTCTACTTCTCTTTCCTCAGATCAAACAATTTTGTCTTCTCTACAACTCTTCTGATCCCTGATCCATCTGTAGTCTTGCCTGGAGTCACCCTATCTTCTCCTGTAACAACGCCTCCTCTAGTAATAACAGTGACTCGAGGATCCTCACCACGATTTTCAACTGATATTAGTTGTACTTGATGGTTTCCACCTCGTCTTTCCTGAAGTTTTAATAGCAATATTGGGCAATCTTCAATGACATGGTCAAATGAATTACAGTAGCTACAAGTAGTACAAGGGTTATGACAATACCTTGATTTCCTTCAACTCTGTAATGCAATATGACTTTGACTTAGGCTTCTTGAATTCTGCGCTCAACGTAGTCTTAATGTCATTCAACAGTTTAGGTTGTCCATGACCTGAACTTCATATACTAGCTCAGTGCGCGGTCCCTCAAGGTAGTACTAAATTGAGTTATCTTAACAACTTCATCGATGACTTGCTTAATGCTCCATACAGCTTCGCATAAGAACCAGTGCTGGTTAGGATCTTCAGATCCATCTCCTCTAAAAATAGGTAACCTCATTTCATCTACCATGGACTTTCCTTGGTTTCTTGACTGAATATGTACGAAACTGCTGGTAAGAGTACTCTGAGTGCTTTGATTGCTCTGGTTTCTTTGGCTACTTAATTCTGCTGAAATAACATGAGGAGTAATAATACTTACTTCAACAGTAGGCACAATACCTGAAGTTTCTGGTTTTCCCCGATGAATTTCTTCAGTCTTTACTTCTTCTACCCTTGCGGACTATGAATACTCTTTGTCTGTTAGATCTGCTTCTTCTCCACTGTAAAATCCCTCGTCTCCGTAATTCTGCTTAAACAAGTTTGCAAGAGGAACCTCTTTGAACAATCTCCCACTACGCGTGTGTCCAGCCTCTGTGTCACTGTCATTGTCTGAATCTTGAACATTAGCTTTAAAATCCATTGATTACTGTATCTTCAAGATATTCTTCTCATGCAATAACATCTTAATCTTTAGCTTCAATAAGTGTATAAACTTTCCTCTAGGTCCCTTAAATAAATACCTCTCTACTTGACTATATGATTCCACTCTATCAATAGCAAACTCAGTAATGTAGCCTCCAATAGTGCTATCAAACCATATATCTACTGCTCTCGACACAACGTTATCAATTATCTTGACCTTCTTGATCAACGCCGCTGTCCAAACCACATGTGGTCTACATATGATTTCAAATTGCGTGTCTTCTAGTCTGGTTAACCACTCGTATAGCTCCTTATGAACTCCTGTAAAGGAAATTTTGTGCACGTCCGTAAAGATGTACCTCCCAAACCAGTCTTCTGTACTAATTCTAGGGTTCTTGTTCTGAGCTATGGCAAAGTCCCTTTATTGTTCTTCTATCCAGCTCTAAATTTATGTCTTTGATGGAAACCACCTTGACATTCCCTCAAAAATATCCTGATCCTGGAAACATAACCATTTGTTGGCACAGGGGCAGACCCAAGGTTCAACTCTAACAACGCACCAACAAGTGCTAACTACTGGCCCTTTTGGCAACACCTGCGAAGAAGATGCAGTCTCACCCGAAGTAGCAATAGGGGGGGTTGTAGGACACATGTGTCTACAACAAAAGGAAATGCAAAGTGGATCCAGAACAATAATGCAGATAACCCAACTATTCTTATCAATATTATGCTTACTTCACGAAGTTATATCTTTGATCTAACAGTCATGCAATAACAATATAACATATAGCAAATAACATAACATCAACCACAAAGAACAACTAGATTTACGTGGTTCTCCCTCTCCCTAGGGCTACGTCCACAAAATTGTGTTTCTTGATATTACTAGATGAAAACATATAGTTCTACCTGCACACTTAGCCATAGATCTCTCTCTCTTTCTCTCTTTCTCTTCCCTCACTGCGTACCCAATTGCAGGGTTGATCTTCGCACCCAACTGAAGATCCAGAATACAGACTCAATATTTCTCTCAACAACAATAATCAACAATAACCAACAATGAACATTAACCAACCCTCTCGACTCTTCTAGACCTTTATTTATACATTACATGACTTTTGGACAACCTTAGACTGAAGTCTAGGTGTCAAAACCCTAGGTCCACCTGACCCGTGTTTTCAAGGATTCGCCAACCTGACCTTCCTTCTTTTCTGCGAGGTGCTCCAAAGCACCCGTTGGTGTCTTCTTCTGTTTTCTTAGTTTTCCACGATCCATATTCTTTGATGCTTTATCTTCCTTGATCTTCTCTTTCAACGACTTGCTTTTCATTCCTTCTTTTCTGCTTCTTTAACCACTTCGACCCTTTCTCAGTTTATGTGCCTTCTGCGCAGCTTGCACTTCGTCTTTCTTCTTCCTTAATCTTCACTTTCTTCCTTAATACCTAACCAAGGGACAACACATCTCACCAATAAAATCTAAGCTCCACTGTTGAAAAGGAGCTTCGACCACTACAAGCTCCAAAGATAGCATTGGCAACTTTTGATTTCCTATGAAACAATGACAAGGCTTACAAGCTCTAACATACTGATTTACATCAGAAAACAAAGTTGTTCATAAGTAACTTGCTCGAAGTATCATGTGTGTTGTAGTCTTGGCTGTGAAGTACCCACCACATACATTATTCAATTCCTTCATGATCTCTTTCACAATGTTTGAAGTAGATGTTTTCCAATTAAAAATCATGAAAACAAGGAATTTTCATTGTTGGCCTAAACCTTTTGGTTGGTGGCATAGTTTGTCTAATTTGGAAATATAATCAAATTATACAAGCCCTACCACATCTCTACCTGTAAAATTGTTTTCACTTGTATGATTTGGTGGCTAAGAGAAATTTTTTCTTTGGACTGATATCTATTTTGTAGGGTTTTTGTTTGCATGCAAGATTACCCTTTTGTTCTATAATGGAGGCTCACAATTCCTTTTGGTTGGTTGCGTGTCTTGATACTCTGATTGCAAATAAGGCATAACTTACATGTATTGATACTCTTGGTTGGTTGCATATCTTGATACTCTGATTGCAAATAGGGCATAACTTGCGTGTCTTGATATTCTGATTGCAAATAGGGCATAACTTGCGTGTCTTGATACTCTGATTGCAAATAGGGCATAACTTGTGTATCTTGATACTTTGTTTTCACTTGTATGATTTAGTGTCTTGATACTCTGATTGCAAATAGGGCGTAAATTTCATGCCTACGAGCACTACAATTTGGTGTCTTGATTCCTTTTGGTTGGTTGTGTGTCTTGATACTCTTAATGCAGATAGGGCATAACTTGCGTGTCTTGATACTCTGTTTTCACTTGTATGATTTAGTGTCTTGATACTTTGATTTCAAATAGGGAATAACTTACATGCCTACGAGCATTACAATTTTTTCTTGAATTGATTAATGTGAAAGGAACATAGAGGATACTTAATTCAATATTATTATATTCTAACAATAAGTTCTTTAGTGCAATACCAAAAATAACTTAGTGGGTTTTAGGAAAAAATATTAGTGTTTGAAGTAGATGTTTTCCAATTAAAAATCATGATAACAAGAAATTTTCATGGTTTGTGGCATAGTTTGTCTAATTTTGAAATATAATCAAATTCTACAAGCCCTACCACATCTCTACTTGTAAAATTGTTTTCACTTTTATGATTTGGTGGCTAAGAGAAATGTTTTATTTGGACTTGTACCTATTTTGTAGGGTTTTTGTTTGCATGCAAGATTACCCTTTTGTTCTAGATTGAAAGCCTACAATTCCTTTTGGTTGGTTGCGTGTGTTGATACTTTGAAATGCAATTATAATCTAGAGGGCCTACCACATTTGTAGTAGAAAAAGTGTTTGTACTTGCATTCTTATTTGGCTAGATCAAAGTTTTTATTTTGAAAGGGAAATTCACTGCTTTTGAAATGTAAATATAATCTAAAAGTTCTATTAGACTTATATTTATGGTAATGTTTGTTCTTGCTTGATTCTTTGGTCGAGTCAATTTTTTTTTCAAGGGGGGATCTTATGGAGAGATTCTAAAATGAAAACAAACTCTAGACGCCCCAATATAACTCTATTTATAGATGTGTTTGTGCTTGCATGATTATCTTGTTGGGGCATTTCTTTGAATATGAAACTTGTGTGTTGATTTTGGAACATAAGCACTTCCATTCACAATAGATACAGGGACAGATAAAGATACATCAATAATTAGAGAATTTGGATCATTATGTGAATGCCAAACATCATATCTACTACTAATTTTCTAAGTATATACATCCGATCTATGGTCTTGGGAGGGTTCCGCCACATCCAACTCTTTGATTTACTTTACCATATTTTCTTTCTTCGGGCATATGTGTAATTATCTTAAGCAAAATAAGGATTTCAGGTACAAACCTAGGCAATGATTTAGGTGGAATCTTTACACCATACATTCCAATGAATGTGAGAACGGTCATAAGATTGTAATCCCCAAGCATATGACGAGACTTATTTTCCAAGAAATAAATAGTACTACAATATATGTTATTCCTACACCCCAGTAATCAGATCAGTATACTCTAACATGATCTATTGTAGTCTCTAGGAATTGGTTTTGATATTACATTTCAATTCAAGATGAGATAGATGAAAAGAGTTGAAAGTAAGATTAGCATACCAGTGTCATAATTCAATGCAGAAAATTGAAGATGAGTCAACGACCAACGAATGAATACCATGCACATGATGAGAGAATTGTCAATGAGAAGATCTTGGAGAAATATGCATGTCCTTGTAATGATTGTCTCGGAGGGAATATGAGAAGAAGACAAGTGAGTTTTGAACATATGCTTATATTCTTTCATAGCAGTATAGTCCCTTTCCCTCAAAATAGTTATCCAAATAGGATACCATTGCAAATCATGAGAGATGTAGAGGCACCAAACATAGATGAAGAGGAAAAAAATGCAGATGAACATGCAACAATGTTAGATGAAGGGATGTAAGTTGATAGAATGATGAATGAGGGTTTCAAGGATGATTGGAAGAAATTGATGGAGGATGCTTCAAAACCTGTGTATGGTACTTGCAAGTTAAGTCATTTGACAACAATTGTTCTAATTCTTAATTTGCAAATAATGCATAGCTGGACAAATGAGAGTGTTGATGAGTTATTGGCATTGTTACATCGGTTGTTACCACATGACTCGAAATTGCCAAAAAAACAAAGTGCATGTAAATCACAAATCACTAAGCTAGGATTAGGGTATGAGAACATCCACACATGTGTGAATGGTTGTGTATTATTTAACAAAAATTATGCAAGTGAGACTGAAGTCCGAAACCCACTAAGATCAAACTAGAATCAATTCAATCCACTTTCATGTTGAAAGTTCTGTGACTGTATTTCATAAAAAAATGTGCAACTGCAAATCATATTCGTAGAGGTGAGGTAGATATCATGCTAGCTGGTGGTACTGAAGCAACAATTATTCCCACTGGTTTGAGTGGGTTTGTTGCATGTCGATCCCTATCTCAGAGAAATGATGATCCTTAGTCTGCCTCAAGGCCTTGGGACAAATACCGAGATGGCTTTGTCATGGGTGAAGGTGTAGGAGTGTTGGTAAGTTTAGAATGACAATTTTTTGTTTGTTAGTGTTATATGTGTTCAATGTTCATTAAGTTATTGTCCATTTAAAATTTCAAAGGCTTACCCATATTTCATAGTAGATAAGAAGACTCGTTTGTGTTACCTATTCTTCATATGAAGGCTAAAAATACTAGGTAAAAAGGAAGTAAGTAATCAAACAATAGAATCTATGAAATGAAAGCACATGAAAATTTTAAATTTCTGATGACTATGATTTGATCTGCAATTATTTAATCTGGATTTTAATTGGCCTAAATAGGATCATGGTAGGTCTACTTTCTGTGGGGAACAAGGAAAAAATTCTTATGACACTCATTGCAAAAGAGAGCCTTGAAGAAGGTTGACTTCAAGGAGCTTACAACCATAATAGAAGGATACATTGGCAGTGACTTGAAGGTAGGCTAGCATTACTAGAAGTACATCGAAAAATTTATGTTGATTCTATACAAATTGATGAAGAGCAGAAAAAGACCTTGAATTGCATGATCCTCAAATTTAAGTCGTGGTTCAATATAAATATTTCTTGCACTTTTTTTAAATATCCTTGAATTGGCGATGGTGGTAATCTGATATCCAAATATATATGCAGTTGGTCAAGGAATTTATGCCTTAAAGTCCCCATAGAGTTATTTTACTAGATTCATCGAGAGCATAACTTATGATTCCTTTTCGGGTACTCTTTAAACTTGAAAGCTGAGACTTTAAATTCAAATGGCATTCACAATGTTCAGATATTTAGGAATATGATGGAGTGAAAAAAGGTAGTGTTGTTCACCTTAGGTAATCTTACATTTCAACCTATGAGCCCCTAATTAAGACTGACCTCATTCTTCATGTTTTGTTCAAGTGGAGTATGATTTTCAATATTACACAATGGACATGCCAACTGATATCCAAGTTCTCATACTCTCAGCTGAGAAATCTAATATGCTTCCTTACAGAACTAAATCAGATGTGGGTCCCTTAAGTCCAACTCCATTGGAGAAACAACAATGGCAATTGTACTTGAGTATGTCAAAATCATTTGACCATACCATTGAGGCTGCCATGCAACATGTATTGTTAAATTAACTTGCATATTATGGGAATATATTTTGAATGTTATGGAATTTATGGGAATCAGACGAAGCAATTGAAGTGTGTTTGTATCAATCCTAGAAGGCTTTGTTTGTATCAATTTGAACGAGATAATATCACTAAATGCATTGAAAAAGTGACTAATATAAAAAAGTTCTATTCCTTTTATGTACCAGGGTATACTTCTATTGAGGGTATACTTTTATGTATTGGGTCTGCTCATTCAAAACTGCATGCTTGTAACATAGGCCATTATAGACATTTGAATAACATTTATTGTGATTAGTCCATTGAAATTTAGTCATTGGTCCTACTCCTAACAAGCCACTCTCATGTTGAAAGTTCTGTGACTGTATTTCATAAAAACATGTGCAACTGCAAATCATATTCGTAGAGGTGAGGCAAATATCATGCTAGTTGGTGGTACTGAAGAATAAATTATTCCCATTGGTTTGGGTGGGTTTGTTGCATGTTGAGCCCTATCTCAGAGAAATGATGATCCCTAGTCTGCCTCAAGGCCTTGAGATGAAGACCGAGATGGCTTTGTCATGGGTGAAGGTGTAGGAGTGTTGGTAAGTTTAGAATGACAAACTTTTTTTGTTAGTGTTCTGCATGTTTAATGTTCATTAAGTTATAGCCACTTGTTCTGTTTTAGGCCTTGTTATTGATGGTATATACCTCTAATTAACTTGATGAAAATAGACTATCTCTTAGGGTAGCCAAAGCAAATGTTTGCTATTTTTGTGTTGGAATCAACCATCTTTTAACAAATCGCTCTTCTGGGTTTGTTAATTACGCAGGATAAGGATGAGAACCTTAGTGGTGAACATGTGAGGGAAGGGTCGACATCCGTAGTTTTAGTCAAATTTCCAAAACTGGAGTTTAAGGGGAAAACAAAAGTAGGTGAAGTTAGCTTGATGTCTTTAACTTATGTAGAAACTATGTTGATATATATTGTTTTGTCTTGTTTAGTACTTCTCTTCTCAAGTGATTAATTTAATTTTAGCTTGTGTAAACTACATTGTTTTAATCCGACAGCTTTATATGAATTTACGTTTTTCTTTGATGTGAAATTATTCCTGGAAATATTCTAACATTTTATATCTTGGATGTTGATAGACAAGGTTAGAAAATCCAGAGGTGAGGAGGATTGTGGACCAAGTTGTTCAGGAATATCTTACAAAGTATTTGGAATGCAATCCTCGAGTTCTAGAATCCATTCTCTGGAAGGCTTTGAATGCATATAAGGTACTGTAAAGCATAAATTGTCTGTATTTAAAAGTATTCATACATTTTTCTAAGTTTAGTTGTTTTCTAATTAACGATC
>SNQJ01S0041211.1:0-16303 GCA_010110895.2 Picea sitchensis
AGTGGAAGGAAGTGAGGGAGGGAGGGATAGAGAGAGAAAGATAGGTAGGGAGAGATAAGAATATGGAAAGAGAGCGGGGTTTTTGTGAGTGGGAAATCCCTCTATGGATTAGCACTTAGGGTTTTATCATGCATGTAGAAAAGACCTAAATATTCCTACTTTCTACCGTCATCCCAGACCTAATCCCCATTATTCTTAAGCAAATACGTAGTTAAGAATATCAAGTGAGCATACCTTATTTTGGGTGTTTGATATCGATCCTCTTTCACGCTTGGTCACTCTTTGACTACAACTCTCCTCCCAAGGCTGACCTGCATTCACACAAGACAAACAAAGAACTCCACATTCATTTGATCTACAAGTTAAAGGGTTAGAGATTTAATCAACATGTATGCAATAAACCATGAAAACCTCATATGGTGGGATGGGAAAAGTACTTCTTTTTTATTAACTTCAATAATTCAACTTACAATGATGAAGTCGGCCACTGCTCCACAAACCTAGTCCTGGGCTCCTCTTCAACTATCCTCCAACTTCTTTTCTCTATACTTCTCTTTGCACAAGGATGGCTAAAGGTTTGGACAAGGGGAATGCACAATCGGGTATAGTTTATTTACTATGATTCTCCTCTTCCAAATGGGACCCCTAACCCTTCTTTTATCTGTTAGAAGAAGCTAGGTATTTGGTCGAACTTCCAGCCATGCATGGCCAAAAGGTTTAGTTAACTTACCCAGAGCTGTGTGTTCCATCAACAAAATTCCTTTTTTCATGCTTTTGTAGGTACACGTGGGCTGTCTTGGGTCAGCTAGCATGTACATGTGTGCAATAATGTAGCAGGGCACGTGGGCCTTTTTGAAAGGGGGTTTTAAGGAGAGTTGTTCAACAATGTTTTGGAAAAGAAGGAATCTGAGATGGCTTGATGCCAGGTAGGCATGTCTGGTGAAAATTAGGGTTATAACAGATGCCCCCTAATGTGTGAGGTCAGAAGAGAATCTGATGGCTGAAATACATTAACAATCTTCACTGATGTGTTGAACAAGTGAGCCCAGGGACCAGAAATCGAGAGCTGTCGTCTGCAAAAACAATAATTGTCTCACCGAGGCAGGCATACCCATGCTCAGGATAAAATAAAATCATGGCTACCAATCAAATACACTGTATATCCATGTCATATAACTATAGAAATTGTAGCCATGAGCAATACACAATGAAGCTACATCTCGAAATAAAAGACATATACGTGTAGAGTATCCATCTTCTTAGAAGCTGATAAGGCCCGATGGCTGGAGATGAGGTCTTCAGAGCTCGAGAAACAACTTTGAAATATTTCAAAACTCGGGTAGGAGTGTAATATGAGTGTACAAATTCACTACCCAGAGGTCTTCGATGGCTCGTCGATCATGGACTAGAGAATCTTGATGATCAGACAGAAGGCTTCATTGATTTTGAACAAAGACTTGATTAGATGTTTAGGATGGTCGGGTATGAGGGCAAGAGACAAACTACAGAGGGGCCGACTGAGGCTTGGTAAAAAATTCCCTTGGACAATAGCACGAAAAATGATGAGACTAAGGTAGCATGGCATTAACATAAGTTTACGAGGCATGAGGCAACACAAACTCTCCATATGTTTGCAAGAATAACCAAACAGAGCAAGACACAACTCTATGTAGTGAGAACAACTTCCTAAGGTTGTATTAAATCTCAGAGTTTGAGGAACAAATGAACATATGTTCTTTATCCAAGCGATACTCATTGTGCTACCAATAAAAAGAAAATACTTTTCCCTTCCTCTTTTTGGGGTATTTTTTTTTCTTGTCTTTTTCAATAATTTTTTAAAAATAATAAAAGAATGTTACGTTACAAAGGAGGAACAAGTGTTGCAAACATACAAGTTTAGGGTGCAGGGACAAGAATGATGTTCAAAGTAAGGATGCTCAGGAAAAATCCTCCAGGGGCCAAAGGTGTCAAGATGCAGAGGCAAAGTGCTACAGGTCTTGTGTATAAGGCATGCTTTAGATGGTTTAGTTGAGAGCAACATGGAGCCGACATTAGGCCAAAGATGCGGGTATGAAAATATGATTAATAAAACACACAATGGTAACGTCCTTCGATGTGAGTTTAATGAGCCCAAAGAAGGTAAGATCGGCGGTTTTTCATATTTAGAGAGTCTGAAAAATGTAAAAGGAGACTCCATTGGGGTACCTTTTTCGAAGGTAGTCTAGTCGGTTCAAAAAAGGGGTAAACTAGCACCGAAAAGACATTTATTCAAAACCATTTTAACGAGTGTGATAAAGACAATATCACTCGACCATTTTTCATTTTTAAGGAGTCTGAAAAAAGCTTAACTATGGACTCCGTCAGGAATTTTATTATGGACCATTTTAACGAGTGTGAATGAATAAGGTCACTTGGCGATCTTTTTTATTTTAGGGAGTCTGAAAAGAGCTTAACTATGGACTCCGGGGGGGTTCCCTTTTCGTAAATTTAGTCCCTCAGGCCCGAAAAAGGGTTAAAATGATACCTGAGGGTACTCTTCTAGAGAACTGAAGTTCCTTAGGCTATACCTTTATTCGTACAGTTGACCGTCTGGATCGAAAAAGGGGTAAACTACTGCCAGACAAATGTGACTTCAAATTTTAGTTTAATGAGCGTGATAGGCCATAAGATCACTCAACAATCTTTTCATATTTAGAGGGTATGAAAAAGGCTTAAAAGAAGACCCTTTATGTTTTTTGGTAGTCCCGAGGGTGAGGTCAAGAGTGAAAAGGAATCATGAAAATGAGGCTCAAACTTGTAATCAGGAAACAAAAAGGACTCCTAAGCCTACATTCATTAGTGACAACATGAACACCATAACGCAACCAGGATCTACCTAGGGAATCCATGTTCCGGTAAGCTCTACCACCAAATCGCGACACTTCTAAATCAACAATGATGGTTCTTTGTCGCAACCTGATGGAATCGATCCTATGGAAAAGGGATAAAGACAACGTGATACAAAAGTTTGGGTGGAAACCTAACCTACATGCTCAAGTTTATCATCTGGGGTTTTTCCCACGAACCGTCAAAAGTGACCCAAAACTCCAAAACATGTCCTGATAGCCGATCATACCCTTCCAATGCAACTCCCGAATCACTCTAAATGGTTTTTAGTTTAAAGAAAATGATAAGGAGGGCCAAAAAAGTGACAAGAAGGGGCCAAAAAGTCTATAAATAGAAGCTGGTAGCTCATTATCACCATTACTGATTTGGAAATTGACTGAGGAGAAAAAAAAACCCTTTGATAAAAGTGGTGATTATGGGAGTTACAATGGACGAAACGACAATCCGTCTGGACCAAGTAAGTATAAACTCTCTCCTCTTGCAATTTAAATCTTTATTTATGCTTTTGGTTTCAAGTTTTTGGGGGGCGCTGACCTTCAGAAGGTTGGCCCTAGGTCCATGCGGGTTGTCTTATGATAGGCCGCATGTACATTTGAGTAGAGGAAAAAACGCACATGTGTACACACGACCGTCATCATTACAGTCTGTGTGGACCCCTTTATTTAATGAAAAAATTAAAAAAAAACAAGGGTTAACCCTCCTGAACTTGGTGTTTTGCAGGATGTATGTTCACTAGAGGGAAAGAGAGCATGAGGAGGTTAGTGAGTTGATCGGGGAAGACCCCAATGATGTTGTTTCCTTAATGCAATGTGAGTTGCTCAAGTTCTTCTTATGTCCTTTTATGCGAGCACAACCTAGGCTACTAAATGCCTTGGTTGATTATTGGCATCCCGGCGCAGAGGCCTTTATGTTAGAGGGGTAGTCACTGGTGACTACGACAGAGGAAATATATATTTGGACTGGCCTCTCTAGGAGAGGGGAACCAGTCAATTTCCAGACATTTCCTTTGGGGCCTCATAACATATCGGTATTGATAGGACTTTATTGTGAGGCTGGTATAGACTGATCGAGATCATAGGTGCCCATAAGCAAGATAACAGACTTATCACTGCAGGCCATTGTGTTTCTTATTGGGTGGATGACTGGTTCTGCGGCTCTACATCAGGTGTCCTCTGCAGAGATGAACTGTGTAGTCCAGTGCTTAAATGCACAAATATTTGACTGGAGCACTACACTGCTAGATTGTATGAATATGCAGCTGGCATATTGTCGGTCGTGGATGCAGAGGAACTTTGGGTTCGGGATGATTCTATGCTATTTCTTCTTTGAAAGAGTTATGATTTTCATTTTTCGAGTGGTGGTATGAGGACATCAGGCTTCTCTTCCTACGGTTTGTAGATGGGTAGTGTTACTGCCACGACAAGGTGGTGGAAGGACCAATGAGTCCTTTGATGATGATTTCTTCGCTTGGTTGTCGCGACAGATCCCGATCATAGAGGATTACCCTTATGATGGGATTGATTTATAGAGAGATCTTGAGATACCGGTACCTCCTGGCGAGGAGCGAGGAGAGATGGGTAATTTTTCATCGTTGTTTTATATATATATATATATATATATATCATTTTTTTATGCCAAAGTATTTGATGGATATGTGTCTATTAGGTGCAGTTGTGGGACTAGTGCGACCTGCGGATTATGCAAGGAACATGCATCGTCATCAACCAGGGTCCGCACTTGCCACCATAGGGGGACCAATAGCAGCAGGAGAGCTTCCAGTTGGTGAGGCCGAGAGGGTTTTGAGATGAGTCGAGTGAAAGTTCACCTCTCTCACCCACATAGTCCCTATGGTACAGATTGAGGATCTACAACCGTCTATGCAGCCTCATGTAGTGGGGGCACCACAGACGTGGGTCTAATTGTTTCAACATTTGGAAAACATTGTTGATCATTACAATAGGGTCCACAGGCCCTAACCTTAGTTAGTCTATACTTTTCACGTGCTGAGAGTACTACTTGTATATATTTTTTGAGGGCATAAGCCCCATGACTCGTTATTGGTCATACTTTTGAGGTGCTTGCGTCCACCTATGCACTCTGATGATTATGATATTCTATATGGATTTTTATGTCTTTTTGTGTCTTATGGATCATATTTTCCTTTAAAAAATGTATTTTCATGTTTATGTGTATGTATTTTAATATGTGTGCGAGATGCCAATCTAAAATTTGATTAGCTAGAGTATCTGTAATTTGGTTTAATCTTCTAGGAACATAAAAATATGTAATATAATCAAAGCTTCATTCTAAGAGACGTACCCTAAGGAATCGTCAGTGTAAAGTTGGATCTTGAACACAATAGAGTCTATTTAACTGAGACACAACCAACTAAGTGTCTAAATAGACCCGGAGATGAGAGATACCAAATGACAGGGTGTCACGAAGAAACTCAATAACTGCACTGTACTCAGCGAAATTGTTGGTAGTTTCACCTAAGCATATACCTCCAGAAGATAATAAATGGCCTCGAGGTGTAAAAATTACCCAAGCTGCGGAGGCAAGCCTCTGAGTGTGTCGGCTAGCACCTTCTGTGTACCCAATGAACACCTCTGATTCACTTGACATCTGCCACAGTGATGAAAGATAACATAAAAAATGACACATCCATAACACGAAAAGAAACTAGAAAGTAATAGTACAAAGACTATACATATGTTACAAAAAGTTACCCATGGTGACCTACCTATGAGTAATACTTCTTGAGGTAGAGCCCATTTCTAGGCTCTGCCAAAGCATTTCCCTCAAAGTCAACTAGATGATAAGCACCCTTTTTTAGAAACTCTGTTATGATGAAAGGTCCGAACCACATGGGTTTGAATTTTCCTACCCCCAGGGGGTCCTTATCTTGGTCATAGACCAGGACAAGGTTTCCTTCAGAGAAAATCTGAGGATGAACAGACCGATCATACTGACACTCGACTTTATGTTTGTGAGCCTCATTGGCCAGGGCCGCATCACAACGTTGTTCATTGAACTGCTCAAGGTATAATAACCATTCTTCAAGTGGAGAAGTTTATAGCAATAACTGTACTGCCAAATTTAGGGACGGGATCTGACATTCGATAGGCAAGACTGCCTCCAGCCTGTAAACGAGTTGAAAAGGTGATAAACCGGTTGTAGTCTTAACAGACATTTGGTAAGCCCATAATGCCGAGTATAACATCAAATGCCAATTTGACTTGGCTGAATTGATCGTTCGTTGTAGGATGGTCTTAAGATATTTATTTACATATTCCACCTGACCATTTGCTTGGGGGTAGTAGGGTGACGAATGTTCTTGCCACAACCCAAGCTTTGATGTTAACTTGGTCATCATCTAGTTCTGAAAGTGACTGCCATGGTCAGTGACAATCTCTCTTGGGACGTCAAACCTTGCTATTATTTGGTTGAATAAAAAGACAGTCACAGTCTCTCCATCATCTTTAAACGTTGGCATAGCTTCGACCCACTTCGTGAAGTAGTCTATGACTACAATGGTATAACGGTGCCCCCTTGCTGAAGGAGGGTTGCATGTAGTGTAATCAATCCCCCATTTGGTGAAGGGACCAACTATGATGACAGGAAACATGGGAGTAGGATGTGCCCTCATCTTCCAAGAGAAAATCTAACACAGGTGGCACTTTTTGACCGATTTGATACAATCTTTGATTAGTGTTGGCCAGAAGTAACCTGCTCGTGGACAACTATCCATATACTAATCTTTCCGCCTATTACCCATCGTGTTAACATGTACTGGAATGGATTCACAGCAACAATGACAGTGGTCTTGCAAAACATAACATAACGACGGAACCGTTGAACAACATGGAGTATTGCCAACACAAGTTTTTTGATATGAGAATAATCGAGTTCTGGTCCGACTAGGCCTCGGCTTAGGTAATAGATCATATATTCTGAGAAAAAATCATCTTCCTGAACTAAGACCATGTCAATGGTTGACTTCGCTGCAGCCAAGTATAATAATAAATCTTTGTTATAGTTAGGTGGTCGAAGCAGAGGGGTAGTTGTGAGGGCATGTTTGAACTCTTCGAAAGAGCGTTGAGCGGCATCATCCCAATAAAAAGGGATGTCTTTATTCAGTAAGTGCATAAATCCCTTTGTGATCTCGGCATAGTTAGCGATGAAACGCCTTAAAAAATTCACCTTGCCCTGTAGAATTTGAAGTTGAAGGATTGTGCGCGGGGGAGGCAACTGAATTATTGCCTCAACCTTGAGAGGATTGACCATGATCCCTATTGTTGGCACTATGAAACCTAAAAAACGTCTTGATGTTACGCAAACAATGCACTTGTTTGGATTCAAGCGAATCCAGAAGTAGCAACATCGCTCAAAGATAAGTCGGAGGTGTGTGGGATAATCTGTTCTCTTGTGAGATCGATATGCTAAATCATCTAAATAGGCCTCGACTATATGCTTGAGATCATGGAAAGCAAAAGACATGGCCCGCTGAAAGGTCACTCCAACATTTTTGAGACTAAAGGGCATCTTACGATACGTGAATGTACCCCATGGACAAATGAATGTCGTTTTGTGTTGGTCTTCGAGTTTGATTTGTATTTGATTATATCCTAAAAAACTATCCATGAAAGAGAAGGCCTCACAACCCACACATTGATCAATTATTTGGTTGATGAATGGTGTGGGAAAATTATCTTTTGGACAGGCCTTGTTCAAATCACAGAAGTCCATACATACGCGAATCGTGCCCTATTTCTTATTGACAAGCATAGGATTTGACACCCATTGGGTCGAATGGATAAGATAGATAAAACTTGCTTTTAGTAGTTTCTCAAATTCAACCTTAATGGTTGTTGCTTTCCTGGGATTAACTGGATGAAGCTTTTGCTGAACAGGCTTGGCATCTGGATAAGTTGTGATTTCATGTTCCACTATTTTTGGATCGATGCCTGGCATTTCCTCGTAAGATGAGGAAAAAACGTTGGGGAATTATTTAAATAGATCTGTGTATATTTGAATCTCTCCGGGGGAGCATTTGGCTCCGACGAAAACATTTTCCATGACGCCAGGGGTTCCAGAGATATTGATCGGTATGGTTTCAGCGATGGTTTCCATATTACCCTCGGCATAAACCTCATGTGTATCTAAGGGATTAATAGAACAAGACCTATCTCCAGTCATAGTTAAGGTGTATTCTCTGGCTTCGATTCTGCTTAAATCTGGGAGGAAGTATGATCTGTGATGAATATCATCCCAGGGTTTTTTTGGAGTAGTCATTTCTTCAATTACTGCTTCGTCGGAGGGCAATACTAAGTCTAACAAATTGATGTCAGTGAGAGAACCTTGATCCCAAATAGGCTCTAGAGGCAGATCTAACTCTTGTGTAGGATTTGGATCTGTGTCAGTCGATGGGGAAGGAAGTATCCACAGATCATTGAAGTAAGTCGTGTGAAATGACGAAACTTGGAAAATCTCAACCTTATGGTGGTTGGATATGAATTTGACATCGCCTTGAGGGGGCATGTAATCAAAGGTACCCATCAAATATGGGCACAAACCAACCACTACGTTGACTATTCCTGGTTGGGGATTATCAATCATTGGGACCGTGGATACCCCCAATGAAGGCTTAGGTCTGGAGAAACACAATTGATCAATGGTCACAATCCGGTCCTCATGTGGAAACAACAAGACCCAAAAAACTGTAGCAACCACTTCTTGCATGGCGTAAGTCCAACTCCTTCCTAACAAGAGATTGTAGTTGAGGTACACGTTGACTACTTCTACCTCGACACACACAATCTTCCCTCCTAACTGCACGGGGAAGGAGGGAATGATACCATGTGGTCAGAACAAATGACTGTCGAAAGCAGTGAGAAGAGTAGGTGACGGAGACAAAATGGGCTGGCCAATGGTCTTCCAACATGCCAAGGACATAACGCATGTCAAGGCGCCCTCATCAACCACTGTGCAGAAAATATTGTGAATAAAAGTTTTCATGGGGTGAGCCACTACTATCTGAAATGCTACCTGGTAAGGCAGACGAGGTTTTAAGTATGTTGTATCCAACATGATGTTACCCGGATTACAAGTCTTGGTATATCCTAAAGCGGCTAACAAGGCTTTCCTCTGGGAAGGGAAGCTTTGGAGGACCTCCAAAGCGGACATCACACAAGGGGTTTGAGACAAATCCTCCACCAAAGAATAACTCTAGGCGGCCCTTGCATCTGGGTTGTGAGAAATTTTTTGAACGTGCCTTTTGGGATGCATGTCATTGTTTCACCCAAATTATTCTCGATCTGGAGGGGAACATATGGGAGTTCAGCTTCTTTTCCCTTCTCATAAGTGCTTGGTTTAATGTAGTCATGCGCTCTAGTCGATATAAAAGCATCACCCTTCATCATATACACATTCATGGATGCATAATTGTTCAAAGATGGAGAGGTTCCTTGACTGCCCCCTTCCACGCTTGTAGAGGCTTGGTTTAGGTTTTTCCCATGTTGAAATGGATTGGTTAACATGACATGTTGTTGCTGTGTCACAAACTTTTGGGCCTCTGCAAGCCAAGGGAATTGGTGGGTTGGGTGGTCTTCTGCGCACAGGTTGCACAGGTACCTCACCTTTCGTTTCTCAGTGGTGCCCCCACCAACATTATTAGTGGGTTTCTTATCCCCCTTACCCTTCTTATGTTATTTTTTCTTTCCTTCAGGCTACTGGGTGGCCTTTGGATTTGTCGATTTCACTATGTGTACATCCGACGTTTGGGTAGGGGGAGCAGCCAAAACAATAGTTTGGCTAGTCATTGTGTGTTGTATAGACAATTGTTGCAATTTCTTCATCAATTGCATAGTGGGCTTTGTTTGTGCTGAACAGAAAATACCATCGGCATGTGGTGCAACTCTCTATCTAGTTTTATCAAGTATTGAGCATGGTACATCTGGCAAGATCTCGTATAATAAACCAGACTGAGAATAAATTAGCTCAAGCTATTGAGCTCTCATGATGGCGTATTCTTCAGAAAATACTCCCGATGTCATGACGTCCTTGGATAACTGTGGGACTAGAGACTTAAGGAACCACTCGAGCAAGAATGTTGGTGGGACTGGCACCTTAATTAAACCCTTCTAGTATCTCCATTCTAAGATGTGATCAGAGATATGGTTCTCTTTTGTCTGGGCGAAATTGGCCACCAGTTCTATGCTGACGTCATATCTCACTGGTAATTGGAAATGGTTTAGGAAAGCCATTACCAATTCACTGAAGGAAGAGTATCTTGAGCGATTGAGCTCAATGTACCATTTCACCACACTCCCAATGAGGGTACATTGAAACAATCACAATTGTACAGAGTCGTATTTGAACGCGTTAGATGAGCAACAAAGATGGAAGGTGTTCACATGATCTCTTGGATCTTTATTAGTCTTGGATTTGAAATTTGGTATGTTCGAAGGCAACTTTGTCAGCATAGGGGGCCAATGCGGATCATGACAGATAGGGTCATTCAATAACCTTGTTAAGTCTGGAAAATGCAAAGTTGCCAAGAAAGGTAGTTTGGGTTGCTGGTGATAACCATGGAAAAAGGGACCTGGATTTTGACTGGCACCAGGTTGCTAGGAAAAGTTTGGTTGCTGACTTGGTTTCTGCTAAAAACCATGGCCATGACCAGCGTATGGATTCTGTGTGTGAGGAGACATCATCGGCTAATTCCCAAAATAGGACATAGACGGTTGGGCATGCATTACATTCGAAGAAATTTGGGAAGGGTTGCCCCATGCCGATCCCATGGGGATAGGCATAGTAACTTTTCCAGGGCTCCATTGGTTGTGAAAAGAATTGCCCCAGATCGACATTCCTAATGAGGGAACTGATCCCTGCCAAGAATTCCAAGGCCTTGATGCAGAAGAAGTTCCTGAGCTCGCCCCCTGTGCAAGAATAGTACCCTGCATAGGAAGAGGTTGTATGTAACTAGGATTTCCCCTAGTCAGGAAAGCAGCTGACGAGAAAGTGTTGTTACCAAACACACTGAACGAAGAAAATGGTGTCGAACCTACTGACATATTATGTGAAGATGGTCCTTGACTCCCTGCTCCAACTAAACTATGATGTGTAGGTGGCCTGACGGATTGTTGGTGGGTGCCACCGGGCGAAGGGGACGAAGGAGGTATATGACCTCCCCCATAAGGGAAAACATTAAAAGGAGTTGAAGTCCCCCCCATGTGGACTTGCAGAGGAGCGTTAGAGCTCCCTGCCTTCAGACCTAAAGTCTGTGAAGTGGATTAGGAAAGTACAAGCCTTGTACCTGAGATAGGCATCCCGTATGAGAACGGAGGGCCTATAACACTTGGTGTAAAAGGGGTTGTGGCTGCCGCCATAGACAGGATTGGACCACTGTGCGAGGTAGAGGCGGTCAAGACCATGGTGGCTCGAACTGGTGACGGTGGGTTAGGAGGTGGAAACTCTCCTGTGGTGACAACCATAGTGGGAATTGAAGAATTCCCAGAAGGAGTGACAACATTTGTTTCAATTGTTGTGTGCGACACTGTTTGGCACTCATAAGGGTGAATTAGTACGATGTTGGGTGTCGAAAGATCAATGGTTAGAGTTTCAGATGGACGAAGATCTTTCGCTCCAAAGTCTAAAATGTTCGTTTCCTCCGGATGTTGGTCAGGTACAATTTCATGTGACCCGGTCGCTTCAAAAGACCCTTGTTGGTCTAGTTTTCTCCTTAGTGGTGGCAGAGGTGGCTCCAATGTAATCAGTGATAGGCCCAAAAGCCTTCGTGACCGAAGGAGCTTGTGATCCTCCACTGTTTAAGAAGATCAAAGACACCCTAGAGATTTCTATTTATTCAAAAAAACAACACACACTAAAAAAAGGTCCCTCCAAGATAAAACAAGCAAAAACTAAACTATTTGGAAGAACAGTTACAACAACCAACACTAGAGCAACTTACTGGTGCAAGTGCAACTTAAACAAAGAAAAAACCTTCAGGTATACTCTGCAAAGCGTGGCCCGATGTCTGTCCTAGGTACCATGGTATACCCCCGTAGTCACCTGTGTATGTCTCTAAAAAGATAGGCAACTAGGTTGCCAGTGCGCGAACAGTCACCAGGTGAGTACAGTCGAAAGTTAGGTAGACCACAATGAGCAGGGTATCGAGCCCAAAACCTATTAAGGGCATCAAGGGAAAGTGGTACGGAAGAAAAATGAGGACCTCGAATGGATTCGAGACCCACGAAGCTCCGTGGCAAATGAAATCGATGAAATCCCAAGACAATCCCTCTATATCTGTTCTCCACTATGATTGGTCCAGCTTTGGAGGGGTTATCTTTGCTACATTTCTGCACACGACCTCATGTTTATCCCTTATGTTAGAGGGGGGTCCCAGATAAATTTCACGATATTATATTTTGACACTCCCTAACTCAGACTCCAATGTTTGATTTTAATGGCCTTGAAGAGTTTCCTCTCCAACCTAATTCAAGGCCCTAACCCTAAACTAGTTGGTTGACCCTACAAACACAAAAAGTCTAATGAATTTTAGATTTAGTGTTAATTTTTATGTCTTGTCTTAAGTCAAAGGTTATGAAAGTGAAACTAGTGATTTTTGAAAGACGAAAGAAAAATAAACAGAAAGCTGGAAACAAAATACCTTCACTTAACTCAAATCTTAAGGAACTTTTTAAACTTAAAAAATTTCTAAGATCTTTGAACAACAAACTCAAAGAAGGATTTCACTCGACTACGATCTACTTATGATCTAAGTAAACCATCAAGAACTTATGAAAGCAAAGACTTTTCCCTAGTTACTAATGCAAAACAACACTTTTCAACCAAACAAAGAAAATAAAAGTTATTTTTTTTTATTTGAATGCTCACAAAGAAAAAAGGAAAAATATCAACAAGTCAAAACCAAGAAAACTTCTGGCCTAAGCGCAGATTTAAAAGAGTCACTTTAAAAATCACACACAAACAAATTAAAATTGGACTCTCACACTTGTCGAAAAACCCTATAAAAGAAAATTTTGAGGAAAACTTCTGAATGAAAAAGAAAGCTATTGTTATGATAAAACCTAAGTTACTGACTGCTATGACAGAGACCCAAAAACCTGAGAGGTATAACTCTTTTCAAAGGAAAGGATTATTGTCTCACCTTCAATAGAAATTTTCTCCGCAAGCACACTACTGACAACTCAATAGCAAGCATGTGCACGCGAGCTGTGTAAAGTCAGAGTGTGTGTAAACATGTGATGGCCTTATACAGGCCGTGTGTATCTCTAAAACTCAGAGACAAATGAAAGGCCAAGCAATCCAACCCAGGCAGAGACCACTAATACTGAGAACCAGGATATTTTGAAGACTCAGACACTTACTTTAACAGAAAAAGAAAACAACTCGAGGAAAACTTCATAGAACATACCAATCTGAGGTGAAAGCTAAGCTATAGACTACAAACAACAAAGAATAGAAAGAGTTCTAGAAAACCCCTAAGAAGGACTATTTCTAACAGGGGAGAGGATGACCTCCTCTCTAAAAGAAATTTTCTAGAATCATACACACGACTGAAACTTCCTTAGCTAGCATGTACACGCAGGCTATGAGAAGGTAGGGCACGGGTACACACGTGCATACCTTATACAAGTCGTGTGTACCTCTGTGGGTCTCAAAAAAAAAAATACAATCGAGCAAAGAAACAAAGATAACTGGTATGGAAGACGAGAATCTCTGTTAGCTTAGACTTTTGCAGAAACTTTAAAAATAGGAAATGAAACGAGTTCTTAAAAATACCAAGAAAAAACATTCTTAGAAACCCTAGATAATCCCTAGTATGGTCACCAATTCTGTTGTGAGTGGGAAATCCCTCTATGGACTAGCACTTAGGGTTTTATCATGCATGTAGAAAAAACCTAAAGATTCCTACTTTATACTATCATCCCGGACCTAATACCCATTATTCTTAAGCAAATACATAGTTAAGAAGATCAAGTGAGCATCCCTTATTTTGGGCATTTGATATCAATCCGTCTTCACGCTTGGTCTCTCTTTGACTGCATCTCTCCTCCCAGGGCTGACCTGCATTCACACAAGACAAACAAAGAACTCCATATGCATTTGATCTATAGGTTAATGGGTTAGATATTTAATCAACATGTATGCAATAAACCATGAAAACCTCATATGGTGGGACGTAAAATGTACTTCTTTATTATTAACTTTAATAAATCATCTTACAATGATGAAGCCGACCACTGCTCCACGAACCTGGTCCTAGGCTCCTCTTCAGCTGTCCTCCAAATTCTTTGCTCTATACTTCTCTTTGCACAAGTATGGCTAAAGGTTGAGACAAGGGGAATGCGCAATTGGGTATAGTTTCTTTACTATGATTCTTCTCTTCCAAATAGGACCCCTAACCCTTCTTTTATAGGTTATAAGAAGATAGGTATTTGGTCAAACTTCTATCCATGCATGGACGAAAGGTTTAGTTAACTTAACCAAAACTGTGTGTTCCGTCAACAACTTTTCTTTTTTTGTGCTTTTGTAGGTACAAGCAAGTTGTCTTGGGTTAGATATCGTGTACATGCGTGCAATGATGTAACGGAGTGTATGGGCCTTTATGAAAGGGGTTTTTAAGTAGATTTATTCAACAGTGTTTTGGCAAAGAAGGAATCTAATATGGCCTGATGCTAGGTAAGCATGTATGGTGCAAATTAGGGTTATAACAGAGGTTGAGTGTGTTAGAGATATATGGGATAGATAGAGGGAGAGAGTGTGTGTTAGACAGAGGGAGAGAGGAAGTGTTGGAGGGATTGAGGGAGGGAGGGAAAGAGAGAGAAAGAGAGAAAGAGAGAGAGGAATATGGAGATAGATGGGGGAAGTGAGTGTGTTATAAAGATATAGATATGGAGGGAGATAAAGAGGTAAACATAGAGAAAAGGGGAAGAGTGGAGGAGATACAAATTGAAAGAAGGAGAGAGGGACATAGGAGGGAGAGAGAAAGAGAGAGGGGGATAAAGCAAGTGAGTGAAATAGATACCAAATCTCATTGAAAGGAAAACTAAGAATGTCATTGATCATGTGAATTGGTGAAAACTTTTAAGTCACACATGCAAAAAAAGTGGCAATGTATTTGGAATGAAAAGTGTCTTGGTGTTTGGTGTATATGAGAATACAACAACCCAAAAGTGGCTTCGTCTTTGACCTCCACCATAAATATGTATCCCTAATCCTCTTTTGTTTTCCATGTATATGATAGAAGACAAAGGGTGAGAGAGAGACAAGGGGACAGAGGGAGTAAGGGTGAGAGAGAGAGGGAGGGAGGAAGAGAGAGAGAGGAGGGGGAGAGAGAGAGAGAGAGCATGAGAGACAGTGTAGTGTAGCTAGGGGAATAATATGGGGTACCTAAGGGACATAATAGTGGATATGTATTGTTATGTGTGAAGGTCAATATTAATAAATAAGGCTTAGTGTGAATGCAAAAAATGTAATATGGGCTTACTAGAAGGTTCCAACTACTAAAATATTCATCCTCTAGAATGTTCTTAGGTGGTACGTAGAACCATATAAAGGGGTGTAAAAAATGTAATGGTATTTTGAAGAAGTATTGTATTTGGAGCGTAGCTCATTACAAGGTTCCCCCCTCGAAGAGGAAAGTGATTAGAAGTGGATCCCTTCCTTAAAATGATCGATTTTATGGTTTTCCCCTATCTTAATGGTTTCATAATCATAAAGTGGGATTGTTTTATATTTTTGTTGGATTGATTTTGGGATATTATATTTGTAGATTTGTGGTACTTAACAAATTGAAAAACCTTGAATTTTTTTTTATTTTAAATTAACATTATCTTGGCTTCCCAAACTCGTATTCAAATGTTTTTTTTTGAAAGTGGTTTTTTTTACAAGAGGAACTTATATATACAAAAAAATTCATCAAATTCCATACAAAAAGATGTAGAATTTGACTTAACTGTCACAACCCTATTTTTGTTCTTTGTTTGCAAACTTGCAAAATAGAAAAAAAATTCCCTTTTTTGAGGTTGAAGAAAGTGCTCTGATACCACTTATTGAATACCAAATTTATGAATAATAAATTATCACACAATATTTAGAATAAATCCTACTTTATTATATGAAAATTCTCATGGTATGGAAAGAACATATAAAGGATCATTTTAAGGAAGAGATTCCCTTCTAATCGCTTGTCTTTTTAGGCAACAACCTCCTATTGATATAGGATCCTAATGTAATACTTCTCAACATGACCATTAAATTTTTTACACTCGTTTATATAGCTCAACCTACCAACTAAGAGGGAGAGGGGGGAGAGAGATAGATCATGATAGATAGTTGGAGAAAGAGTTAGAGGGGTAGGTGAGTGAAGGGTAGAGAGGGAGAGGGGGTG
>SNQJ01S0041211.1:22574-42354 GCA_010110895.2 Picea sitchensis
TATTTGTTTTTGGTTTTGTTTTTTATGTTATTTAATTTATTTACTTTATTTAATGTATTATAATACTTATTATAATATTTTATATATTTTTAACATATTTTATTTCTTTTTGTTTTTTAATATTATAATGTTTTTTGTTTTTAAATGTTATTTTGTTATTTTTAATTTGTTTTATTTAATATAAAACTATCCTAATTACTAACCTAGTTACTAACTTAGGCTTTAACCTAATTAATAATTAATTAATTATTAAATAGTTATTTATTAATCAAATTAAACCTAAACTAACTTTATTGTTAATCTAACTACCTTTATGATTATTTTGTTCATCCTAAGCCTTGTTTATTCACGGATGGAAAGGCAGGATAATGGAGGCTGACAAAAGACAAGGGGAGAGAGGGCGTAGGGTGTATGAAGGATGCAACAGGGTGATGGGGGGATCGAGAGAATAAAAGATGGATGGAGGAAACAGAATCACCTGAGCCAGACTTCATCATCACGAGGAAAAAACGCAAAATCCGCAGTCGAAGAATCGACTCGCCTATAATTATAGGACCCCAACACTTTCCAACCAAATGACCCAATTAATCGACTTCTGAGGCACCAAAAGCACATTTAGACTGTTTCAGGAAAATTTGGTGCTGAGAGATTAGATGGAGAACTCGATCCACATGAGCAAGATGGTTTGTCCAATTTTTTCTATAGATGAGGACATAATCAAAGAAAACTAAGACAAAATGACAGATAAAAGGACGGAAGACATGATTCATGAGGCTTTGGAAGGTGGAGGGGGCATTACACAAGCCAAAGGACAAGAACAAAAACTCATAGTGGCCCTCATGAGTTCTAAAGGAAGTATTTGGAATGTCTTCCTCTTTAATACATATATCGTGGTAGCCAGAATGAAGATCGAGTTTAGTAAAGAACTAGGTGCCACTCAATTCATCCAAGAGGTCATCAATGACACATATGGGAAATGTGTGTTTAAAGGTAAGTTTGTTGAGGGAATGGAAGTCAGGACACATTCACCAAGAACCTCATTTCTTTAGGACCATGACCACAAGATAAGAATAGGGGCTTGTACTAGGGAGGATAACACCTGCGTTAAGGAGTTCCTGGACCATTTTCCCAATACAAGGGGAATGGAATGATCATGAACACCATGGGAAGGAGGGAGTCCCTAGGGAGTGGAAAAGACCACTTGATGTTTAGAAAGGATGGATTGGAGGTCTTGCGACACCGAGGGTGTCTTTGTTTCTTGTATGGCATGGAGTTGGGAAATAACGCCAGAATGACCTTTTTTGAGCATCTTTTCCATGCGATGGGAACTAATGATCTCAGGTGAACTGATGGTGATGCCTTGGAACTTATATTGTTGACCCTCCTGGTTGAATTTCATGGTTAATTCCTTAAAGTCCATGAGAATGGGACCCAAAGTTCTTAGCCATTTTTCACCCAACACAATGTCACAACCTCCCATGTCAATAGAAAACATACGAGATTTGAGGTGGTAGTCACCAATTTGGAGATGCACATTTTCACAACTCTCTCCATATTTCATGGAGCCAACATTGGAAATCATGATTTGGAAATTATTGACGGCATGGATGTAGCAATGATTTTCTTAGGTAATGCAGCGATGAATAAAATTATGGGTGCTTCCACTATCAACCAGAATGATGACCTTCTTATGCTTGATGTAACTGATGAGCTTGAGGGTTTGGGGAGCAGAGAAGCTAGTGAGAACATTTAGGGAAATGACCGGTTCTACTTTGGGAGGATCTGAGGGAGGGGTTATGTTAGTAGTTTTAGTTGACTCAGACACAAGGGGAGTTTCAACATCCTCTTTAGAAATATCCTTTGAGATGTCCATAAAATGATTTTATTCCTTACACTTGTGCCCCAAGAAATATTTTTCATCACAATTATAACAAAGGCCTTTGAGTTGGCATTCAACCATTTCATCCCTGGTCAATTTTTGGATCTTTAGTGGAGAAGAGGGAGTAGTGGGATTTACTGGTTTATTGCAAGAGATAAAGGAGGGTTTTGAGAAGATACAACCTGTTGTGCTTCTTTATCTCTTTTAGTAGCCTCCACCCAACTCTAAGGATGAGTCATGAGGACATGGGCCCGAATCTCATCCTTGAGGCCACTGATAAAACACTCTCGAAAAGCTAGGAGCTCAAAAGAAGATATAAAGTCTTCCACTTTTCCTGATTGTTTCAAATTTTTCAAATGGCCCAAATGGTTGGTGTTAGTGTCAAAGCATTTATAAAGCTCTTCCAAAAATTATGTCCAAGAAATATACCCTTGACGAATTTTTTTTCTCCATTTCCACCATTGCCAACGTTCATGATCTAGATGGAGAACACCATACCAGAGTTTGGCCAAGTCATCTGTAATGTCATATAAAGAGAAATAAAGTTCCATTTGGGTTACCCAACCAGTGGGATTCGAGCCATCAAATTTGGTCACATCCACTCGCGTAAGGCGTAGGTCATGCTGAAATTGATGGTGTTGAAAGTTAGAGGAATGTTCAGCTTTAGTATCTGAAGGTGGGTTAGATAAAGGTTTATCTATAGGGATATGCATCTTGGTGCAGAGCATCAAAATGATAGATTCAAGTTAGGTATTCAGGTCTTGTTTGTTTCCTCCATTGAGGACTGCATGGTTTTATTGAGGCCTGCAACATTGGCACTGAGTTGTTTCACTTCTTGTTGGGTCTCGATGAAATTAGACTGCAAGGTATTGAAGCGAGCTTCCAAGTCTTGGCTATGGGTATGGGCCATGATGATGAGGAAACCAAAATGGGGTAGGTTGGGTCAAAAATTTTGCTGAAAAATGATATGTATGAATGTGATAAAGGAGAATAGATGAATCCAATGGAATAGGTCTCAAATAATGGTGCAAAATTTTCCAATATTTATTTTTTTATTTTTTTACACCTGCGGAGTTATACTCTAGTTTGAAGAATATTGCAATGATGAAATGCCTAAATGCTTAACTAGGAAGAAATGTGTAGTTATTTGGCAACCCAAACATAGTTGCATGGTAAGAGATCTTGTTTGTTTTAATTTGTGAATGTTTCTGTCCCCAAGGGTTAGGTATTCAAGGGTTCTACAGACAATGTTTTTCCTTGTGGTATAGCTCTCTGATATACGTGCAGGGTCCAATAGTAGTACTTAGCCTAATATCTTAGGGAACTAACTACGGAGGATAGATCGTACCCTTAGTCGTACTACCTGACTACCCAGGTACTAGAGAGCATCTTCTCGAGTGTTGTTCTTGGTGGCACTATAGCAGTCAGGCGGCTGATCAGTTTATCTAAAGAGGGTTTCAGGTAATCTAGGCTGATCCATACAGAGGTGTTTTTTAATGCGCTACCGCTCTAAGGGGTATCAACAGGGGTTACAAGGGTGGCCAACATATGTGTGCTTGAGTACCACTTGTATTTCCTGCATATATGAATCCCTCAACTGTGGGTTTATGCATGTAACGACAAATCTTTGTGGCTTAAAGACCTCAGAATACATCTCTACCCTGAAAAAAAAAATTAACCCACAATTTCTACCGAGGAAAGTGCTCTGATACCACTTGTAATATACCCGATATAAAAAGTATGCAGAACAAAAATAAAATGCTAGAAATGACAGAAAAACAACAATATATCCAGAACAATCACCACAATAGCACTGAAATGATATAAGAATAACAAAAGAAATAACACTTTGATTCTGAAAGCAATGTTCACAGGCCTCTTTGAGGGGGAAATCTCCAGTTGAGTAGAGCTCTATTACAATAATATCCAATCTAGGGTTCTCATACCCTCGACTCCTATTTATACTAAATATGTCTATCAAAAGAAGCATCTAGAGGAAGATCCTTCTAGAAGAGAAATCTTCTATTAGGTCTTCTTACATTCGACTTATTCTATTTTATTGAAAGGCCTTATTAATATTGACCTTTATTACATTTGAATATATTGTTCTACCTATGTGTGGGTTAGGACCTTAACAAACCATGTAGTATTAAATTCCAATTTGAACAATTCAATCTTTGTTATATCATGTTTACCAATGCACAATTTTCAATATCCAATGCAAACAAGATTAATGCCTTATCTATTGGTTTATGGAGTCTATTGTTTATGATCTAGGATTTATTACTCCTCTAGGGGTGTAATCCATTTTACTCCCTAGAGTAAACAAACCTAGGAAGGTAAATCTACAATGGCGTAAGACCTTTTACTCATTGTAGAAACCTTTGCAAATAGCCTTTTCAATGAGAACAAAGATAAATATTGATGGAGTGTGTATTCCCTTATACTTCTCCAAGGGTTTGACAAATTAACCCTGAAATCAAGAAGAAAACATACAATTGAAAACCTTTCTTACCTAATTGAAGATATAGAATGAAAAACCCTTACTTATCAAGAATATATCACCATAATTGCCAAAAAATAAGCATCCAAGAGATAGCACTAGCCATTTTCTTCCAATAGACAAGTGTTCCATCCTCAAGCATCAAGAGAGAGATAGAGAAAATTTCCCAAGTAGGGCCAAAATTTCAGCCAAGAGAGTATGTAATTCTCAAAACCATGATCATAAAGTGAGAGTTATATGACCTTTATTTATAGAAGGTTATCTAACCCTAATTTTTCCACATAAAAATTCAACAACAAATCAAAAGGCGGTTGAACTCCTCTATTTTCGTTTACAACTTGCAAAATATAAAAATACATAAAATAAATCCCTTATAAGGGTGACATCATTCCCTAAAGGGTGACTCTAGGCCTCAAAGGTGAGATGTTGAGCCTCTTAATGCAAGTAGTTGGGCATCCAAACTCCATGTGTCCATCTCTCATGCTATGGAATGCCATGTCATGCATATAAATGCTTCAAACCACATCATATTTTTTTCGAGACCATGAATCCCATCAAAACCCTATCCTTCACATGACATCAAGTCTTGGAAGGTAATGTCTTGGGGCTCCAAAGGCCAACGTCCAAGTGCCACGGGCTACAATTCCGTTCTCTAATGATTTCCAAGTGCCTCCAAAGGAAATGTCCATCATCTCAAATGTGCAATGGATTTGGGCTCCTCTTCCCATCCGATGGGGCATGCCATCCATCCTTGAGGTTTTCAACCCCTCATGATGGTAAAAAATGAAGAATTGTCCATGGAATAGCTTACACTTAGAAAGTCCCTACAAAGAAAAACAAGTAAACCCTCCAAGGCTCCACAAGTCACATTTATCATGCCAAGTAAACAACATTGAATAAAATAATTAGCCAAAAAATTTCATTAATACCCGCTTTTCAAACTAAACAAATGCTCAAAGATCTTATACAACTTGCCAAATTTAAGTATGGGAGGGATGTCATGGTTCCCTATTTAGTAGAACAATCCCCAATTCAAGGAAAGATTCCCAATAATACCCTCTCTAAGTCATGTAATGAGTATGAGGTGGATGTGGTTAAAACTTTTGGACATATCAAGGGCTCATATTGTCTCATTTATGGGTGCCTTTTTGGATGGTGTGTTGCATACTTGTTTTCAATGGAACAATTTTCCAATCACTTATTCCCATTGATTTATTGTGGTCCAAAACATTGAGTGCTATGTGAAATGGAAAGTAAGGAGCACCGCAGTGCCACTTGAATCTAGGAACACATTGAGTTCCCTTTGAAAGGAAATTAAAAGACAATGAAAATGTTTTCCCTCAACAAGAGAGACATCTATTAATTTTGTGTTTTATTTTACGGGTCCTTAATTTTTATGGAGAGAGATTTCATTTCTATCAGGACCTTTGGGTGAAAATATAGAGTAAAATCTATGGATTTTATATTTTTCCAGGTACAACACCTATGGGCCTTTATCCCCTTCCTCCCATGAAATGAGTTACAATCCATTCTTGGTATCAATAAGCCCACAAAACCCAAAAGATGAGGAAATAAAGGGGAGGAAATGTGATAAGCGATAATCATGTGTGGGAATGGTATGATGACCCTTCATGGAGACCCCTAGTAGCAACCCTTTCTCAAGGGTGACCCACTTAGTAGGAAACCATGTCAAATACCAATTTAAAATGAGGGAAAAGGTATAAGTTCCAAGAAAACACTTTCATAATCAAGAAAGGAATCTTTGCAACATGCTCAAATGATTCAATTATTAAAATGACACTTCCCATGAGATCATACTTGTTACCTCATGAAGCAAGACCTGTTGTCCTTTGTGGGCCAAGTTGGTGTGGTGGATGCTACTCTTGTCGATCAAATGGTGATGTGTAGTAAGAGAAGGGGCTCTGTCCACTCATATAGATATAGAAACTCCATGTCTTCAAGATGAGAGTCTCGAGAAATCATCTCGTTAGTTACCCCTAGAATTTGGGGGTAATAGGTACCGAATCATATTCACAACCTCTTTTCTTGCTTGACCTAGACCAACGATTTGGTGATAAATATAGGGGGTGGTAGGCTTGGATAATAAAGTTGATATTTTATCCCTTGAGGTAAATAGAGAATAATTCATTGTGGTGGACCTCTTCCATCACTAAAATGAGGGAAGTCTCTACTTAGGTGATAGTGGTATATTCTTCCATAGTTAAACAATATGTGGGGGTATTGTGGTGGTATTTTCACAAGTACAAATCCTGCGATAACATTTTGGCATCATTGATGAGGAGGATTGAGTCATTCTCCTCAACAACAAGTCTTTGGAAATTTTTTTCATGATTCCCTTACCTTAAAAGTTTACTTGGATACTCCATTGAGGTTAGCTCCCTCTCCTTCCTTTGAAAATTCTAAAGAGATCATATGGAGACTCCACTAACATATTCCAAGGTTTCATCCTACTCTCAACTTTGCGATACTACACATTTTCAAGTGATGGAATTATGGCACATTGGTCACTTCAGATAATGTTCCCCTCCTTAGACATTGGATATGTTCTATGATACCCAAATCACTTTTCTCCAGGTTGGGGGAATAATTTTCCAAAATTTGATGGAGACCCATCCTTGGATATTAATCATGTTGGGAATTTCTTGAAGTATGTTTTGGAGTTACATGTGACACATCAAGATGTGTTGATAATATTGTTTTTTCTATCTTTGGAAACAAGAAAAAAGGACTAGGTTAACGAAACTCTCAATCCAAATAGTATATTTTCTCTTACAATATTCATTTAGGAATTTCTTAAAAGGTGGGACCCGAGAACACAAATATATGAAGATACTCTCCACAACATCATGGTGTCCCTCGAAAGGGAAGGGTTAGTTTCCATCCCTATTGAGTAATATGAAGAATCCATTGATGATTAAGACGTTGAATACAAATTTCATGAAGAGGGATATCAATCCCTAGAATAGGAGAAAGAATCACATCATCACTTCATCAAATAAAACAATGGAATGATTGAAGAATGAGAACTTTAATAGGTGAATCATGATAACGATCACCAAATACCTTAACATGAGTTTCCTTGTGAACATGCCGAAAAAAAACACTTTGATGAAACACACCATGTTGAAGGTCTAATCTATGAAGAAGATCCTCATGAAGACAAATCCCTTGTATTCACTCATATATTCAATGAAGTCATGCAAGATTCCATTCCTCCTGCACATGAAGAAGATAACATGGTAATTTATACTCCTTTCTAAGTTTTTGATGTTTCTTCATTTCATGATTCTGAAAGAGAAGAGGTATTAGAGGAAAATTTGGATGCATTAGAATCGTATTGTTATAACAAAGGTAATGATGTGATTAGGAATATTGATGAGTTTATACATGTTGGGATATGTAAATGGGATGTGATTGTTTTCGGTATTATTGAAGATCCCATTTATGACACTGAAGGTCAATTTCAGTAGTTGACATTAGAACAACCATATGTGCTTTCTACTGTTTAAAATATTTGGCAGGAAGAAGATGACATGGTTACATATTTGTTCCAACCACCCAAGGATGATTAAGTGAATAATTCTCATGATTATTTTGTATTGTATCCTAGGGGGTTTGATACTTATTATTTTTATCACTTGTATTTATTCTACGAAGAATTTGTATATCCATCATTGTGCTCTAATTTTGATAAGAGTAAGGGCATGATTTTTCTAGCGAAGGAATTTTGTGATGAGAGTTTCTATTTTTTTATTACTTCACCTTCATTTTACACTATAGACAGGGTTGGTATTTATCTTGATAATGTTCTCATTCCTATAGAATAGATTTTTTTTTAACCTAAGGTTCATTCCAGGGGTTTTCAGTTTCACACACGAGACCAATAAACCTCGGGTTGGGAGCAATTTTTTTTCTCTAGATTTGGTTTGAACCCTTACCTTGCGCTCTCTCCTTCCATGGGAAAACTTAGAGTTTTCCCTAGGTTCCTTCTCATCCATTCTTGATCTCTAAGTGTTGGATTGGTAGTTGAGGATGAGGATTTTCCTTTTCTTGCCTCTTTTGGCCTTGTCCTGGGATGTATAGGGCAGGGTTGTGATGATACCTCTTGGAATTATTGTGTCCTTCCATCCCTCTTCCATGATTTGGACTTTGTGATTAGCTGTAATATGATTCTTTTTTAACTCATGATTTCTCGGTTCTTGACTTAGATTTGTTTTGGTTTATCATTAAGCACAAGGGTAGATATTTTGATACAATGTTGGGGTGGTTTCATTGGTCATATGATTATACCTAGCATTTAACCTAAAATAGATTATTGTATTTTACGTAGGGATTTTTCATCTTGCATTTCATTTGTATATATGTTGCATCATGCATTCACGCTAGTCTATTCTTACATATTGATTATATATATATGTTTCATTTTAATTTCTCCATAATGAATGCATGACATGAAATTACAATTGATAACTGAATATTATTGTTTTTTCATTTTGTAGCTAAGGAAAAGATTTATTTTCAACATGGTCTTGGATTTATCACTGATGTCGATGGATCAAATCCACCATCAGATAATACTAATGGGTGTTGTTGTTTGAACTGGGCACACGATTATATGTATTTGAAAACCAAAGATGCTAAGGTTCTCATGCACTCTATGGTGAGCACATGTCCCCATGTTGGAGACAGATGTTACCCTCCCATTCCTCGGGGTAACTAGAGGCGATCATGTCTCATGGTTCGTAATGGAGAACATGATATCAACCATGATGATGATGATAATGTCTATAAATAGCTGCCCAATAGCCTCCCTCATTCACCTTTAAAATTATATATCAACCCAGGATCATCACATTCAAGAAAACGAGAGTATGGGATGTATTAAGCCATCGTCACCATGAGGTATGTTAGTCCTTCTTTTATGAAAAGTGTTGTGCTTAATTTTTGGGGCATGCAAATGAGGATCTTTGGATGAAGTTGGATAATGGATCATTAGTTTGGGAAATTGTGCCATTTTCCTTGTTTCACCTTGGTGGTTAGCTTATATTCCCTAGTCCCATGTTTTCACTGCCGAAGGAGAAGGGGTACTATTTGGGGGGGGGCTCTCAAGGGTGACATTTCATTCGCCACCATACTTAACACTTTACATATTGGAGACTCGCATAGTTTATGAAACTTAGACTATGGGTCGTGGTCCATTATCTCATCAAAAGAGGGGTGAAAGGCCTAGAGGTTGTTTCGTCGCTACTACTAAAATAATAATAAAATGATGCTAAGGAAAGAAAGGAATGATCTCAAAAAGGGATAACAAAATTCAGTCCAAACTTGATCTCTACTCTTTCAGTGCCATTCCCAATCAAAAATAGAAATGATACATCTTGAAACCTTATAAAAGGGGACTTACAAATATAAAAAAGTGGACTAGAAATATGGATGATAAAGGGGTTTGTAAAAATAAAATGTAAATATGGGGTAACTCAAGAGCGAGAACACCCTAAAATGATATCACTATCACACTTACTCTTGAAGGGTTTTTACTTTGCCTTGTCACTCTAGAGAGCTATCCCTCTACCTGGGTTATTTTTATTTCCTGTTTAGGTGGCACACCTAATAGGGTTGGATGAAGGCCTTCCCATACTTAGACTTGGAAAATCACATCTAGTACTAGGTTGGTATGATGCTCTAAGGGGATACTGAGGTGAATTTTCTTACATGGCTTATATATTAAGTTACAACTTACTTTGCATGATTTAAGGATTGATGTTTCTTATGAATTTTGGCTAACCATTTTTTATACTTTGATTTGTATTGAATGGACCTTCCTTGGTTGTTTGAGGGATGTCCTAGGCTTGTACCCAAGACATTTTTCCTTTATTGGAGGACTTTTTCATGTGTGATGGAGAGTAGTGGGTCATCCAGTGACTCACCACCCTTAGAAATTGGCTCTCACATCCTTAGAGCCCTGAACAATGGATAAATGAGATTGGTATAAATAAATTCAATCATTATGGCACACCGATGGGTTGAAAGCCCCACAGACTACAAAGAGTACCTCAAAATGTATTTTTCACTAGGATCAGGGATGTTGAAACAACACACAATTAGAGACAATTCAGATACAAGATCCATCTCCCCAAGGCCTAGACACAACACTTGGATGTTGGACGATATTCCTATTATGATGATGACATCATCTTCTAGGGTATTATGTAGCTAAGGTTTTATTCAAACATGGGGTGTTAATGATTCACAACATGAAGTTGGGTGAGGAGAGACATCACTTGATCCTATATTTATCCAGATTGATGCCACATGGCCTTTGGATAACTCCCTCTTTCCCAAGACACATGTGGCTATTATGATTTATTTTTTTCACTTTTAGCATTTTTAAAGGTCAAATGAGGGGTCGTCCCCACTTCTAATTTAATGTTGAAATTTTATGTGTACAAATGTGTTAGGGTAGCCTCATATAAAAATGCTAGCCTCACTTTCATTTTTATCATCATCTTTTCACTCACCATTTGTGGGTAACTTCTAAAATCCCCCCCCCTCCCCTTTATCGGTAACTAGCTCTTCTCTCTCATGCAATATGCTTGGAAGGTCTCTTATGGATGTTTTGTTCTGATTTTGGATGGATGTTTCTTCAATTAGGGTAAAAATATCTTGTTTTATTGGATGAAATAAGTGGATTTATGAAATTATTGTTTATGCTACTAATGTTTATGGTGAAACTGTTAATTTTTTGCAAGAAGTCTTGTTTATTGAAACCATAAGAGAGGAACATAAGTTATTCTTCCTCTCACAAGGTGATATCTATATAGAATTTGTAAATTTTCCTTTCTATGGTTAGAACCTTAAATCCCTAAATAATTGATGTTTATATTAGTTGAAGCTACAAGAAGGGAGAAATGGTTTCTAGGGATCAAATGTGCTTGCACCCTAGAAGTCCTTCTCCTGAAGATATAATACCTAAGGCCCAAATGTGCTTGCACCTTATGTTTTAGATCCTACCTCTTGGTTTCAATTAGGACAACCTTTAGGCTTGGTTTAATTTATAAGACTCCATACCCTAGAAAGGAACTAATCTTAAAATGGTCTCTTATTGAATTAATTGTTAAAATCTCTCTCTCTCTCTCTCTCTCTCAAAACTTTCAAGCATCGTACTAATTATACTAACACTGACCTTTGTAAAATCAATAGATAATTTGTTTTTGTTATAAAAGGTTTGATACAACCATCCAAATCACCTTAATTTGTTGAATACACTAATCTATAGGCGGCTTAACTCACTAAGAAATAACCTTTAACAATTGGATAATATTATATTAGATATATGCTTAATTTTCATGGTCAGATGTGGGGTTAATGAGCATTTATTATTGATACTATTACAAATTACTTATTTATGTTATAATATAGGTTTACTACTGCACTTTTCAACAACCATAGTAATCTAACTTGTCTAGTGTCTTAAAGAGGTATTTATTGCATACTTTAGCTTGGAAATTGTTATATATATGTTGCAATTTTTTCTTGTTCCGAGAAGGTACCAAATGAAATTCACAACCTTTTTCTTCGTTGACCTAGAAAAAATATTTGGTGATCAAGATAGGGGGTGGTAGGATTGGATACTAAATTTTCTATTTGATCCCTTGATGCCACCAGAGAATCCTCCCTTGTGGTGGACCTCTTCCATCACTAAAAGGAAGGAAGTATCTACTTAGGTGACAGTTGTATATTCTTCCATAGTAACACAATATTTGAGTGTCTTGTGGTGTGATTTTCACAAGTATTAATTTTGCAATAACAGGGTCTATGGAATATAGGGTTTTTGACTCATCCTGAATTCAATTTTAAACACGTAATTTTGGGATGTTTGTTATAGTGTTTTTCTCTAGGAGGTTTCAAATAGTTGAATTTTGGGGAGACTGGGGAGACATTTTATAGTACAGGTTGTAAAAATTTTAGGTTCTGGTTCACTATAATTTTGGACATATAGTCCATGTAATACAAGGTTTATGACTAATCCTGAAATCGATTATCTTGGCATTTTCACTATACTTTTTTTCTAGTGAAGTTTTAGAAACTGAAATTTTCATAATCCTGTGTTGACATAATGAAGTACATGTGGAAAATGTTTCATACTTTGAATCATTATATTTTATGATGTATTTCTTGTCAATGTTAGAGTTTTTAACAAGTTATTTTTTAGTGATTTTAAGATTTTTTTCCATAGTTAGCAAGGTCATTTTTTATTTTTTGTTTAGAGACATGTTCCGACATATTTAACAACATAGGATTTGTTGTTAAGTAGGCAAAACTATGGTTGGAGAAGAATAGATGTAGTAAATACACAGGGTTTCATGTGGTTACTAGAAATACATTGTTTCACCTATTGTTACACACCAAAATGTCACACTTGAGTTTCACACCCTAAGTGTTGCAAGTGTCCCAAAGTGATGTATGGACCTTACTAAGTGTTGCATGCAATTTCACAAGTGTCTTATGAACCTTACCAAGTGTCACATTCAATTTTCTAAGTGTCGCAACCCCTTGAAACCATGAAATACATTTTCCATGACCCCTGAGTCATATGGGAGGAAGAAACCCATCATTTCAAGGAAAAAGACACAATTGTTTCTTGGAAAATCTACCATGTATTGGGAATTTATGAAGGGCGGATCACCCTCACCATGATAGTGGAGTAACACTTCATGGAATGGCACACCCTTTCCATGTTAAGGGAGTTCAAATTTATAGGATGGTTCCCGGTGTTCAATTCTAAGGGAGTGTTGATCTTGTTAGAGGGAATCGTGGGATTCCCCACCTTTTCCTAAGGGTCAGATCTCTTGGGATGAGGTTGGTTTTGTTCAAACCCTATGCTATGGATTCATTTTAAGATATCATCCCAACCTTAAGGATACATATAATCAACCATATACTTCATTTTTCTCATGGTGGTTGTGCCTCTGAACCCTATATATTGAAGGAATTTCCAAGGTGAATGGGGGAACAATTCAGGTATGAAATCTTTGATTCTGGGAGAAGCATCAACATTTTGATGTCAAGATTCATGCAAGGGATATATGAGGAGATCTTGGAGAAGTGATTGCATCGTTAATCATGCTTTGTAATTTTCTTCTTTGTCTTTCCAGTTAATATCAACTTGGCCTATTCCCTTCAAGTTCATGTGTTCTACATTTTCTTATTTATTGTCATTTCAGTGTTCAAATATAGATATACTTTGTATAATCATCTAGAGTATGAGGAAGAGTTCATTTTCTAGTCTTTTTAGGACTTCAATTGCATTGAGGATCTTGGAGATCAAGCCTAAGGATTGGAGCAACGAGGACGAACATCACAACAAGGTATGCCACATATTTCCTCTCCCTCTTTCTTGATTGATTGAGTTAGATATAAAGGTAAAGTAGTAACCACTTGTTATCTTCTATCTTTGGACCAAATATAAGAGTTTTGGTACAAAGTAGAACTTTGACTAGTTTTTCCTCTTTTTCGTCTTGTATATTTTTCTTGTGATTAGATGTTTCATGTTTGATGCTTGTTTATGATCTATTTACCATTCCCTATTTTTCATTGAAGTGATTAAAAATTCAATTGATTGGAGTTTTCTAAGTTTAAGTCTTTTTATGCATTTTTCATGCATTTTCAGAACTGGCCCTCCCCTTTAGTTGGCACCAGGGTGCCATTATCCTGACTGGTGCTCCCATGGAGGCTTGTAGGAGAACCATAGAACTCTGTATACTTGATGAAAGGAGCACCACTTTTTACTTTTTAGAAAATTAGAAAATTTTGGCCTATTTTTTTATCAGTCTGTTGGAGTGGAGTTTTAACCAAAAAATATTCTAATTTTTTTTGGCTTTGTTTGATCAAAGAAACTGGTTATTCGTCACTAATTTGTCTCTCTTTGAAATTATAAACCTATTCTAAGTTGCAATATTGGTTCACCTTACTTTTCACTAGTTTGGTATTTTGTTTCACAAAGTTTTCAATTATCTGATTGATTGGAAGAGTCTGCAAAGGTTAAGTGGCCTTGAGTTTCTTTAGAATATTTGTTTGAACATAACACTCTTTTGAATGATTGATATTATCTTTCTTACCACAAACTAGATTGAATGTTGTTTCTTATTTCTCATTTTCTGAGGATTTTGATGAGTGCTTGTATTTTTTTGTTTTTCATCTTTGAGTCCTTGATTGAACAAGTTATCTCACACTTGTTTTATTTCAATTCTCATCATTTTGAGTGAGCTTTGTTTGATTTTTTTTTTTCCTCACATTTATTTGTGTCAAACATAGATCTCTTTCATATCATTTTAAAGTTAAGAACAAATTTTTTTTTCATATCCCCTTGCATATATAATCAAACAAAGAACCTTTTGCATTCTTTAGAAAATCATTTTTGGTACATGTTCGAAAAAAATAATTAGTTTTGCATGTACATTTTAGTTTTCAGAAACATTTTCTTGGTAGCTTGACATCATCTTTATCCTAGAAATTGAAAGTTGCATTATTTTGAGTTCTTGATTTTGTTAAGAAGAATATAACTCTTCTCCTTCCCATAAATAGAATTCATCGAAAAGAACAAATTCCATCTCATTATTTTTAATTCTATTGGAGTCGAGCCTCTCAAAAATAATTATTTTCCTCTCCATGAACCCTTTGAGTAAAAATCCCTTAAAATCAACCACACGATAATAAATCAAATAGAACATTTGTTGGTTTTAGCACACCAACAATAGCACAACATTAGGGTCTTTGGACTAGAAAAATTGTGTAAATAGTCCAAGAACACTAAACAGACTATAGAGCACTAAAGAGTGAACAGATCCAACTTTTGTATAAGTATAGATGAGAACCCCCTCTCACACAAGGGATAAACATGAGGTCACATACGTAAGAGAAACATATATTACCCCCCCCAAATCTTGACCAATCATATCAAAAAGAGAGTATATTGGGATTCTTCCTAAAGTGTCACTGACTCATTTGGTCTCAGTCCTTCATGAACTTCAAATCCATTCGGGGTTCTCTGGAGTCTACTAGTCCACTTGTCCTCAGTCCTCTAGAAGAATTTTGGACTTTGATATCCTTCCCATACGTTCGGTCTCAACTCTCGACTATACCCTCTCAGAGAATGATTGTGAGTTGGAAACCTTAGTGGAAATTACTAGGTATTTATAGAGGTGGCTGTGGGGGGATTCCCATGCTACCTGAGGTAGACATCGTATCACAATATCAATACCCATGGAGGGTGACCCCACAAAATCAAGGGGTTATTGCACCAATAAGGGTTGTTACATAGAGGTTAGGATAAATTCTTCTCATTTATTCATTGGCGGCTTGATATCTCGTCTTTGAAAGATCCTCGAGCCTACTGTTGCTTGGTTGATTGATTTTAGTTTTCTTAGGAGTGCGTTTCTTTGAATTTTGTAGTCATCATTAGGATCATATATTTAATAGTATATAAGGTATGGAACCTAATGTTTAGGAACCTCAAAACAATGTTTCTTGCCAAGGAATGATTGCAGATCAACCTTATGAAACCGAGAGCATAGCTCCTGGAAGTGGCCAACACATTGAATAACCGATCACAACCTTCAAAGAAAGACTTGCATCTTATGTGAATACTATTTTTACTGATATAATCATCCTACCACTCATTAATCCACCATCCATGAGATATGTTGATTCTTATTATTCATATTGATTACCACCTAGTTCCATCGCTACATAATCTTTTAACGCGAACCCATTATCTTTTTGTTTTCCTGAAGGACTTGGGAATGTATATTTTTCCACAACTTCTGTAGTTGATATTATTGGTGCTTCTTATTTACTGGAAATATCAGTGACCTTGTTAATCCTGACTCAACCACATGCGCATACATCTTATTTTGCACATGGGTCAGGTAATATTCCTTCTTCACTATTTCCACACATGCACACACTAAGTGATTTACTTAGTTGTCCCATTGGCCAAATGGTCGGAAATCAAGTACCTTTTCACACAACCATGGTTACACAATCTAATTGAAATCCATCTCACACATTGTATATTAGTACACTCTACATTGGAGGTCAATCTTCAATAGGATGCCAACCTTCAGCTAGGGAGAAACCTTCAGTTGTAGGGAAATTTTTTACTTGGGGGGGGGGAGGAATACATGGTTGCAACATCAACAAGCCTAGGGGAAATTTTCTCCTACTATTCCTTCTATCTATACTACTATTTTCCTATATCTTGGACAACCATTTCTAGGATTTTCCAACCCTTTGTGGGGTCAACCCAATATAGCGAACATTCCTATGCAAGGAACTTTTCCCTATCAATCCATAAACCCCATGATTCCAACGCAAATGTTCCATCAACCTCCATACATGGGGGAGGGAATCTGTTCAATCACAGTACCTAGGAGGTCCATTTGTTCATTCACATTACATGGGTGGAAAATCAGGTAACCACCTTCCATAGGTGGAAAACCCGGGCAACCACAATATATGGGAGGACATATAGCTTTTCCATCTCACCCAAACCTCAATATGGTCCTGTCGGTGTTCCCATGTCATATGGTCACCACAAATATCCATAAGATAACCAACAAATTCCATTCTTGGCTAAGTTAGATCTTCCAGATCTGTCACGTTTAACAAACAATCTCATTCAACATGCCTCGTTTTTGCCTTCCATCCCTGCCAAATTACCAACCGACATCTCAAAATTCGACTGAAAACCTGGGGAACATTGTGACAATCATGTTATGACTTTACATTTATGGTGTTCTTCCAACTCTTTGATGGATTATTCTATATGTCTTAGAATTTTTTAGAGAACACTTACTGATGCTACAGAAAAATGGTATATTTAGTTGTCGCATAACTCCTTTGTCGACTTTAATTCTCTTTCCATGGATTTCCTGATGCATTTCCATTTTCCTATATGGTACGAGACAGGTACAAATTTTTTAACTTCACTCTATAAATCCTCTTCCAACCACATATCTGATCATATTTATGAGTGGAGACTATGGAGACGATTTATTAAAGCTCCAATTCGAGACAAACTCCTCACGGATTGGTTTAGAAAGTCGTTATTTCCTCCCATTTCCCATGATGTTACTATGGGAAATGTTTTATTGAGGTGGAGGCTATAAACCGTTTGAATTATTTGGACTTAGTATATTCCTAGTCTGACACTCTTTACGATTTGATCCCTAACTCTCCTTGTCCATCAAATGATCTAACAAGACCTACTCCAGAACCAAGTTGTATTTCAAACACCACAACTACTTTCGCTCTGTCTCAAACCTCCTAGGTGAATGTGGTCCAATCCAATTCATCTCAACAACTAGAGGGTAAGAATAAAAACAAGGGTAAATACAAGAAATCTTCTAATGAGAAGGATAATACAAAGACTGTTGATACTCAATCAAATAGGAAGGTTAAGTTTCCTTGCCTAATTTGTGAGGAACACCAATACATGAAATACTCCCCTCATTTTGAGGCTATCACTAAATTGTTGAAGGGTACCTCCCAACCGATTCAACATCAACATATGGTTGCAAAAACTATTGTCCCTCTATAAGAGGGATACCCAGGTCATTCCCACCATGGGGATGCTTCCTTGAGTACCTATGAGGTGTACATGGTTAAGGAAATTAATGTAATGACTCGATAAAATACTTATGATACTCCTCCAAGTGATAATTCTAAAGGAAAGGTTGTTGATCCTCCCTCCACATCCAATCCTCCTCCATTTTTAAATCCTATTCAGATTGAGAAACCAATTTTTGACACAGTGTTATGCCTGCCCAAGAGCATAATTTCAAAAGTGACATTTAATCTAAATTCCTGCGCTACCCAAAACTACAATATCATTGAATATTTTTCATAAGCACCTTGTGGTATGTCATTCCTCAAATTTCTTTAGCATTGCCCAAGTCAACATAGAAACCTATGGTCAACTATTCGAGCTATGGATTTAGAGGAGTTGAATATGATTATGTTTAATATGGATTACTTTGAGGAGAGACTCTCCAACCACTTAGAATTCCAAATTAAAATTTTGGTTGGTGGAAAGAATGTCCATCGCACTATTTTGGATGAGGGAGCCTCCACCTATGTCATGTCTTTTCCTTGTTGGAGAGAACGTGGTTCTTCTAAACTTATCCAGTCTCCTACCGCCTTGAAAGTGTTTGATGGGCATCGTTTCCAACCTCATCAAATCTTGCAAGATTTCATTGTGACATTGAAGGGTAAGACCATTTTGGTAAATATTGAAGTGGTTAGCATGCCCTTGGATTATAATTTGTTACTTGGTCATAGTTGGTTCTATGTGATGACTACAGTCACATCTACAATGTTTTGTAACTTACGATTTCCCCATGAAGGAAATATTTTCACTGTTGACCAATTTGATTATATAACTGCATATCTCCACAATGTTGTAGTGAATAATGTCCCTTTTATAACACATTATAGTGTTGACAGTGTAGGAGTAGGTCTTCTTAAGGATTCATGGATCATGGGTGTTTTTTCTTTTTCCTTTCCTGCCACCACGTAAGTTTCCACATTAAATATGATTTAGACTTAGGTGTGACAATCCATAGAATCATATGATCCTTTGGTAGTACTTGGTCTCGATGAGCATAGTTATTTTTCTGTGTCAAGCTCATTAAAAAATTAAATAGAAACTTATGATCATAGTTCATTGTCTTTGTCAAGCTTGTTTAAAAATGAAATAGACCACCCTTAATTCAAATCGAGTCTCACTATAGATTGAATACTTGAACCTTATTTTACTCCGCCTAGTGAAAATGTTCCCATTAGTAACCATCCATGTAAATGAGGAAAGAAGAGGAGTCTCTATAGGAAACAATGCTTGGGGGGAAGGTCCCCAACCTCTAGACATCATGCTAGAGAAAATACATAGCTTCTGCCAAAGAAATTGGGGGAAAATACCTATATAGATACATGTTGCTAGGAGTGATCCTTGCTTGAGGGTCATTCCAATCGTAAGATGTTGGAGTTACTTCACACACACCTAGGATTTCTTTTTCCTAAATTTTTTATTTGTTCATTAGTCATAATTATTCATTATCAAGTCTCTTATATTTTAGGAGAGAATATTCCACATGAAGAATATTCTCTTTCAGTTCACACTTCAGTTTGATTAGTTGAGTTGATTTTAGATGTTGCATTGGGATCATCACCATGAAAAATTGGGATCATCACCATGCTAATTAGACCTTGCCTTGGTATCATCACCAAAGTGGTGCATTAGCCTTGATTCCTTGAGTTAACTAGTCAACTAGTCTTCAGTTAACTGATTGAACAGAAAGTAGTGAGGAGTTAAATCAAGG
>SNQJ01S0041211.1:42790-58820 GCA_010110895.2 Picea sitchensis
CAACTGTTAGGAAACTATGTCCTTCACTCCAAGATGACCTCGCGGAGAATGGAATTTCTGCTCAGTGAAGGTCTTGGTGAAAATGTCTCTCATTTATTCTGCTGAAGGAAAAAACTGTAAGTCGATGATCCCCTCGTGTACTAAGTCCCAGATGTAGTGAATGTGGATCTCGATGTGCTTTGTCCACTGCCTATGAACTTGATCTCTGTAGAAATTCAGAGTGCTCTGGTTGTCACACTAGATGACGATCGACCGATGAAAATGAATGCCCAACTCAGTGAGAAAATGTTGTAGCCACATAGCCTGAATGGTTATGTTAACTACCCCTCTGTACTCTGCCTCGACTGAAGATAGAGCAATGGAAACTTGCTTCTTGATCGACCAATAGATAGGCCCAGAACCAAGACTGAGTGAATAACGATATGTGGACTTGCTATCAATGCTATCTCCAACCCAGTCAAAATTATTAAACCCAATGAGATCTAATGTAGAGTCCGCTGCATAATGAATCCCAAAGGTGATGGTACCCTATACGTATCGAAGGATATGCTTTGAAAAATTCCAATGTAGCTCATGTGACTCCTACATGAACCTAGAAACTGTGACAACTGCATATGAGATGTCTGGTCTGGAGTGTGTGAGATACAACAAGCTGCCCACTAGCTGTCTGTATAGTGTGTTGTCAACCAGTGGAGTCTCCGCATCATCCTCAAGTTTTACTCTTGATAGGAAAGGAGTCAGAGAAAACTTGCAGTCTGTCATGTGAAATCTCTCAAGGAGATCTCATGCATACTTGGCTTGAGACAGTTTGATGCTTAACGCATCTTGACTGATCGCAAGTCCAAGGAAGAAGTGTAGAGAATCCATGTTCGTCATCAAAATCCTGTCATGAATAATCCTCTTGACTGCAACAATCGCTGAAGTCGAGCAACCGGTGATCAACAAATCATTGACATATACAACTAAAAGTAGAAGTGAATCAACCGTCCTGAGCATGTATACATTCATGTCTAATTTACAATGTGCAAAGTTCTGTGACAATAGGTAGGAGTCCATCTTGTCATACCATGCCCTCGGAGTCTGCTTGAGTCCATAAAGTGGCTTCTTTAGTCGACATACCAAAGATGAGTCCTCCATAAATCCATGGGGATGCTCCATGTAGATCTCCTCAGAGAGATCACCATGAAGGAATGCATTCTTCACATCCATATGATGGACTTCCAATCCCTTGCTTTCCGTAATGGCAAGTGATAATCATATAGAATCCATCTTTTCTACTGGAGCGAAGGTCTCATCATAGTCAATACCATGAACCTGCTGAAAGCCTTTGGCGACAAGCCTGACTTTGTATCTGTTGATTTGTCCATCCACTGCACTCTTGGTCCTATAGACCCATCTGCATCTCAAAATTTTCCTCCCAGAAGGAAGGGGAACCATATTCCAAGTATGGTTCTCAAGGAGGGAGTTGTACTCCTCCTGCATGGCGGATTCCCAAAAGGAATTTCCAAGGCCTCGCCATAATACTGTGGATCTAAAGACTCAACTAAGAAAAGATGCCTGGAAGGAAATGGTTCAGTGGTAGTGAGTGCAATAGGAGGCTCCTCGAAATAATATCGATTCCTCCTAGTATCGGCTGGATCACTAATGAGATCCCCTGCATCCTGAAGAGTATTTTGTGCCCACTTGTGCCTCTGCTCTGGCTCTACGACTACATCTGGATGCTCTGACTCTGCATCTAACTGTACTGACTCTCAATCTGAATCATTTGATTCCTTTGAATCAGAACTCTCTTCTGAAGAAGAGTCAACATGTGCATGCTCATCTTCTTAGACAGGTGGAAGAGTGAAGGTGTTTGCATGCAACTGTTGAGGTACATGTGAGACACTTTCCTCGAATTGGACACTATGCTCAATGATGAGTCGGTCCGAGGAAAGATCAATAAGCCGATATCCCTTCACACTTTCGGGGTATCAAGTCCATGCACGAGAACCAAAAATGTGAAAGTGGGTCACTTTCAGTTTGAGGCTACTCCATGCCTCGTAGGAGGTCTTATCCTTGAGAGATCTATGAGGAGATCTATTTTGGATGTATGTTGCACAGTCAAGTGCTTTGGCCCATAGTCTCTGTGGTAGTGACTTTGCATGCAACATGAAAGATGCCATATCCTTTAGAGATCTGTTTTTCTTCTCAGCAACTCCATTTTGCTGCGGAGTGTAGGGAACTGTATGCTGCAACTGAATCCCTACCTCATGGAAAATATTACGAATCTATGATTCACATACTCTCCCACATTATCAGTTCGAAGGACTTTGATCTTCTTTCCAGGCTATGTCACAACCAAATCTTTGAAATCTTTGAGGTGTTGAAAGACCTTGGATTTTTTCCTGAGAAAGTAGATCCAAGTAAAATGTGAGAAATCATCAACAAAAATGAGAAAAAACTTCACTTTGTTGATCGATGGATGTGGAAAAGGATCCATGAGGTCACTGTGTATCATATCTAAAGGTGTGAAAGCTCGTTGAGACTTTCCTTTGACGAATTTCTCTTGAGGGTGTTTTCCGAGAACACATCTCTCACATACTCCCTTGGAGAAATGGATGTCTAGTAGACCATCAACTAATCTGTGCTTGCTAATATGTTGCATGTATCTGAAATTCAAATGTCCAAACCATTCATGCCATATCCTACTACTTTGATCAGCATGAGTAAGAAGTAAAGCAGAATCAGGTTCAATGAATTTAGAAAATGTATACAATCTAGATTGATGATTTACCTCACTGGTAGTAACCCTGGATTTGGTTTGCATGTCGTATATGTCTACGACATTTGGTGTGAATATGACTTTCTTTATGGTGCTGGAATTCGTCATCTGATACACATAGAGAAGGTTGACATAAAGCTTGGGAACATGAAACATGTTCTCGAAGCTTCCATTGGTGAGTTCAATCGTTCCTTTGTCAGTGACTTCAACATAAGAGTTTCCCCCCAACAGAATAGGAGGACCTTGACCTAGATAATATTCTCTTCCAATTCACACTTCAGTTTGACTAGTTGAGTTGAGTTTATATGTTGCATTGGGATCCTCACCATGCAACATTGGGATCATCACCATGCTAATTCGACCTTGCCTTGGTATCATCACCAAAGTGGTGCATTAGCATTGATTCCTTGAGTTAACTCCTCATTAATTTCTGTTTAGTCAGTTAACTGAAGACTAGTTGACTAGTTAACTCGAATAAGTGGCAGTTCACTCTCGTAGCTACTGGTGTGTGTCCAAATCACTCTAGACCACCACTATGGCAACTTGGTTCACCTCAAGTTGAACTCATTGAGATATACGGAGTATATCATGTGTAAATTATTCATTATTCATAATGGTTAATGAGAATTCTTCCATTCTTTCTCTCCTTCTTCTTCCTTTTCCAATTCTCTCTCCAAATGTGTGTATTATTGTTTAGATAGATCTATTATGTGCAGGTTCAACACATTTACATAAGATAGTAGTTTTTTATAGAACAAGTTTAGTCTTTGTTCTTTCTTGTTCTCATAAAAACATGAGAATAATTTACCAAGCTCAGTGTTTGTTCTTTCTCGTCCTTATTAATACATGATAATAGGTTATCATGTACACTTTTATCTATTTTTTAGACTCGTAACAACTATACGAAAAGTGAACTCTTTGAAGTCTCCTTTAAGCTCTTTTTAGACTCGCCAAACATGAAATTATTGTTGAGTGATCCTGCTTCCTTTCACACTTGATAAACGGTTTGAAAGGGCATTTTTCGAGTGGCAGTTTATCTTTTTTTGGCCTCACGAGACTAATTATGAAAAAGGAATACTCTAGTCAAGCATGACTAGAAGAGTTCTCCCCTATATTATTTTACACTTTTTTTGGTCTTGGGAGACTAAATTTATGAAAAAGTCATCCATGGAGTCATCTGTAAGTTCTTTTTTAGACTCTCTAAACGTGAAAAACCACCAGGTTTTCCTTCTTTGGGATCGTAAAACTATGCATCGAAGGACCTATGTGAGTCAAATCTCCATGACCCATACAAGAACAAACCCCTCCTTCCTCTGGTTCGTTAAACTATGTACATGGATTTATCGGAAGGACGAGATATACTGAGCATCTGTTATCCTCCTCAATATCGTTAAAAAGGAAAGAGGTACTCATCTATCTGAATGGGGGGGAAATTGAAGGAAGTGGGTCAATTTTTTTTGAATCCTTTATGGATACTATTGTATCCCTTGAACATGGCACAATTGGGTAATCTACTTGCCTATAAGTCATACCAATTCTATGTGTCATTATAATTTTTTGTTCCAGTTGAAGATTTCACTTATTCCATCACATTATGTTTTGGGTACTCACTGAGTCAATGATGCCCAGTCACTTATCATGCCTCATCATGTTTAAGGGAAGTTTTACTTCAAACCATCCATTTGTAGTATTTACAGTTTCCATTACCTGTGTCAGTCCATACTCCTTTTATCCACCATGTTACATCACTTTCATGTTTTTGTTTCATGTCGATGGTGGGGGATACATCAAGGCACTCCTTCAACAAGTATTTTTCTTTTGACTTTAGATCATTATCCAAGAATTAGAATTGGAAACCAATTAGTACCTTGGGACCTACCTGCCTCAATGGAAGGCCTTCTCACTTTTGATAGTAGGTTCACATGATTGGCCTCTAATCAATTGATTCCACTGATTTTCGACCTGAGTACCTTGGGAGTCATTTTCATCATTAGTGATTTTCCTCACACTTGTTAATGGTATACATCAATGAATGGTAATCAAGTGGTTTCTACCATGTTTTACATCAATTCATGTATTCACATAGATATATTCATACCATTTTTGGGGTCAGGACAAAGACCCTGGGTTAGGTTCTCACTCTATTATGTGCTTTGCCCAGGATGGGATGGAGATCATTTGAGCATGTAAACATTTCAGTATAATCACCATGATGGAAATATTACTGATATATATATATATATATGTGTGTGTGTGTGTGTGTGTGTGTGTGTGTGTGTGTGTGTGTGTGTGTGTGTGTGGCTATGTTTTTTTCATCTCGTAGCTCCACTCTGTAGTTTTCATGGTTGTGATCAGTTCATCTCTTGGAGTTATGGATGCACTTTGTATCTCTGGTGGCCATATCATTAATCAATATTCTCATGGATCCACAGTGTATTGGTCGATTACCATGCTTTGATTCATCTCATATTCTGAGCATAGGGCCTCGGAAATGGAACATATTTGTATACTGACTAATGATTGTTTGCACCTCCTACCAGGTTCTCCTGCTCTAGTACCCTTTCCTTAAATAATTTGTAAATTTCTTCGGCCATCAGTTTCTCTTTTGACCTCACACTTTAGGGGGCATATTTTAGACACCAAAATGTCATAGTTGAGTTTCGCACTGTATGTATAGCAAGTGTCACAAATTGACATATGCACCTTGTTAATTGTCGCATGCACTACCAAAAGTTTCGTATGAAACTTACTAAGTGTCCCATTCTCTTTGATAAGTGTCGCAACCCCTTGAAACCATGAAATACATTTTACGTGACCCCTAAGTCATATTGGAGGAAGAAACCCATCATTTCAAGGTCAAAAACACACATTCTTTTTGGAACATTGACCATTTTTTCGACATTTATAAAGGGTGGAGACCCATGGCCATGCTGGGGGAGTGCCACTTCATGCAATTTCACCCAATTTCCATGGTAAGGGATTTCCTATTTATATGATGACGCACTGTTTTCAACTCTAAGGGAGCACCAATCTTGTTAGAAGGAATCATAGGATTCCCCGACATTTTCTAAGGGTCAGATCTCTTGGGATGAGGTTGGTTGTGTTAAAATCCTATGCTATGGCTTAATAATAGGATATTATACCAACCTTAAGGATCCATATACTTCATTTTCTCATGGTGGTTGTTCCTCTCAAGCCTATATATTGAAGGTATTTCTAAGGTGAAGGGGGGAACAATTCAGGTATCAAACCTTTGATTCTGGGAGAAGAATCAACATTTTGATGTGAATATAAATTCAAGGGATGGATGAGGAGAGCTTCAAGAAGTGATTGAATATAACTCATGATTTTCAAGTTCCTTCTTTGGACTTCCAATTAATATCAACTTGGCCTATTTTCTTCATGTTCCTTTGTTCTACATTTTCTTGTCTATTGTCGTTTCAGTCTTCATAGATATATATGATTTGTATATTAATATAGAGTATGAGGAATATTTAATTTTCTATTATTTTCAGGACATTAGTTTCATTTAGGATCTTGGATATCAAGCCCAAGTATTGGAGAAGTGAGGACAAACATCGCAACAAGGTATTCCACATCTTTCCTCTCTCTCGTGCTTGATTGATTGAGTTAGATCTATAGGGAAAGTAGTAACCACTTATTTTCTTATGTATTTGGAACAAATATAGGATTATTGGTCCAAAGGGGATATTTTCTTGTCTGTAGGGTAAGATTTCTCACAACACATGTTGGAAACCCCAATAACCCTATTATTACCCCTTCAAGTACTACCACATTAGAAAATACCTATAGATAGAATATCACTTTCATGCACCTTTGGGTATATAGTAAGTCCCCTAGGTGTACTTGAAACCAACCTTATATAAGATATTCAATCATCTTATTGATATATTACACAAGGAACAACACTTGCATAGACAACTCTCTAGTACCTGGGTAGTTAAGTAGTACGACTAAGGGCATGGTTGAGCCTCCTTAGTTAGTTCTCGAAGATATTTGGTTGAGTAATATAGTTGGACCCTGAATGTATATCAAAGAGATATAACACTTGACATTCCATTTTCCTTAGGATCCTATAACCTTTTTCAGTGATCTTAGTCCCAAAGGATAACCATAATTTGCGATAAAGGTGAAATAGAGGAGAATTATCATTTTCCCATATGGGAAAGGGTTATACAATAAATACTACTTGTACTCCTCATAAAAAATCAAACATGACTTTTGAAGAAAATGAATACTTCAAACGATCTAACTCGATTAAAAAACCAAGTTGATGAAATGAGTGGTAGTATGTTGAAACAAGTGCATTTAACACATTCTCAAAACTACCTTAAAACATAATTGGAAGATCAAATGAAAAATAATATGGATGAAAATAATAATGACATGGAAAATAACTTGGATGAAAATAAGAATGACATGGAAAAGAATATGGATGAAAATAAGAATGACATGAAAAGGAATATGGATGAAAATACGAAAGAATTACTGAAGTCCATAGAAGACATGTTCTTATAGAGGATCCCTAAAATGGATATGGAGATCCAAGGAAATCATGAAAATAAGGAGAAAAATGGTTTTTATACTCAATCGCATATGGAATATCATAATCATGATCATTCATTACTCCAAGATCCACATCATCAGGGCTTCAAGTCAACACCTAGAAAATACTTCATTCCAAAGATAAATTTGAGGAAGCTTGATGCAGGTAAATATCATATAACATGGATATTCTAGATGGATAAATTAATTTATGTACACGAAGTGCAAAGCCTATAAAAGTTGCATGTTTCATCCTTTCATTTAGAAAACTATCAATTTGTTTGGTATCAATGGCTTTGCAAAAGAAAAAATGATTCTACTATCTCTAGGTCCATTTTTATGGAAGAATTGATATCACATTATGGGGATATTAAGAGAAATACATTCTTTAGTCAATTGATAAATCTTCGAAAAAAATGTCCAATTACTGAGCACATTCAATAATTCCAAAAGCATAGTCTCAGGGTAAAGAACATACTTGAGGATAATTTGTTCGATCTATTTAGAGGAACTTTAAAGGAGAACATTCAACATGAGGTGTGTTTCTTAGAACCTAAATCCCTAGAGCATGCTTTCATTATGGAAAGGAAAGTTGAAAAAACAATTATGGCTACTATAATGGTGGCCTCTAATAGTTATAGAGAGAACCATGTTCGCTTTCCTAACCTCTCTCAATTGACAAAGTTGCCACCTTAGTAAATGTATGAAAGAAGTGAAAAGGTACTATTTTTCAAGTGTGACAACAAGTATAGTAAGGGGAATAAATATGGTGAGAATAAATTATTCTATATAGATCGTGAATAGGAAGAAGATCAAGAATTAGAACCATCACAAGATCTAGATGTATAATACACTACTCCAATGATATATTATCAGGCACTAGCCGAAACCGATACTATATAAACCCTCAAGATACAATGATACATAAAAAATAAAAAGGTAATAGTGTTGATCAATTCTGGTACTACGCATAACTTCATCAATTACAAATTAGAAAAATATCTCAATTACTTTTTATTTTCAGCACTAGAGTTTCAATTAATGATTTCATATGGAGATACCATAAATTGTCCAGTGAAGTGCCATAATATTAAGCTCAATATGGGGGATCATTTTTTGGATAGTCATATGATTTCCATCCAAATGGGTGGTGCTCATGTTGTATTAGGGGTCCAATGGTTACAATCATTGGGAATAGTGGCCCTTAATTTTCAATTTATTTTCATGATATTTTCCCGAAAAGGAAAGGAATTTGATATTAGAGGTATCCAAGGGAAACCCTCTAAGGTGATAAGTTCTAATAGCATGACAAAATTACTAAAAAAGGGACACCATGGTGTAATTTCATAATTTGTCTCACTAGATGTTCAAACATCTATATCCTTTTCTCAAGTAGATCTCCAAATGGTTAGAAAAATTATTGCAAGGTATTTGGAGAGATGCCTAAGGGTATTCCAGTTACTCAAGATCACGATCATGATATTGATTTGCAACTTGGAAGCGTACCACCTAACATTAGGACTTATAGGTATCCATATGCATAGAAGAGTGAGATTGAGCATATGATCCAAGAAATGTTATAGGTTGGAATCATTCAACCTAGCCAAATTTCTTTCTCTTCACCAATAGTAATGGTTACAAAGAGGGATGGTTCATGGTGTATGTCTCCAGATAAGTTTCATATTCTTGTCATTGATGAATTACTATATGAATTGAATGGAGAAAAATTATTTACTAAGTTGGATGTTCGTTTTAGATATCATCAAAACAAAATGAGGTAGGAAGACATCCCAAAACAACCTTTAGAACATATGAAGGTCATTACGAGTCTTTTGTTCTACCATTTGGACTTAGTAGTGTACCTTCAACATTTCAAAGACCAACAAATTCTATTTTAAGACCCTTCCTTAGAAAATTTGTGTTAGTATTTTTTGATGACATACTAATCTACAACAAATCTTGGGAAGAGAATGTATGACATGTTGACAGAGTATTACAACTTTTGTAAGAAAAACAACTTTATGAAAATCATTCCAAGTGTGCCTTTGGGGTTAAATACATGGAATATGTGGGTCATATTGTATCTCATGAAGGTGTAAAAGTGGACCCTAAAAAAATTAAAGATATGAAGGAATGGTCAATTCCTAAAAACGTGAATAAACTTAGAGGATTCGTAGGATTTAATGGATATTACTGCAACTTTTTCAAGAACTATGGTAAAATGGTGGAACCTCTAAAAACATTATTAAATGAGGAATCATTTTCTTGGACTGAAGAAGCAACCAAAGATTTTGAAAAACTTAAGGAGGTTATGTGTACAACTCCTATTCTAGCCACACATGACTTCACAAAAACATTTGTTGTGGAGTGTGATGCCTTAGGCCATGGCATTGGTGTAGTATTAATACAAGAAGGAAGGCCCCTTGCCTTTAAAAGAAACCAAATTAAAGGGAAAAACTTACTCAAACTCATTTATGTTTTTTTTTTCTATACTACATGTAGTTAATAAATGACACCCTTACCTTTCCTGAAGACACCTCAAAGTAACAATCGATCATGAGAGTTTGAAGTACTTCTTGGAGCAACGATTACCTTTAGAAGAGAAAAAAAAATGGATTGCAAAGATGTTAGTTTATGAATTCGAAATTATACACAAGAAAGGAAAACATAATATCATGGAAAATGCACTTTCAAGGAAAGAATAAGAAACATAGAGTTCACTATGTACAATCTGATTCACTGGAAGAAGTAAGGATAGAATTGAAGAAAAATTAAGAGGTATGTATAACACACCCCAGACACCCATAGGATGGAGGATTCCATGTTCAAGCCCACCTCTGGACTTATTTCTCTTGACGATACCTTTTAAATTAATAAGGATGCATAAAGAAAATATTTGACGACATGCACAACAATAACCAACACACATGCATATTCTAAATATTCAATTAATGATAACTAAACACACAACATAATACATTTTTATACAAATAATTAATACCATAACAAAGAACACTTATCTTTATAAAAGCTGACACCAACTGGCTGCAGACCAAGGATGTTCCACCCAACCGTAGACACAACTGCTCCAAACCTCAACAATAGTGTCACCCCTGAGCCAGGGCTATGAATCCATAGGGACAATTCCAGAGTGTTACTTGGCTTCCCAAACTAATGAGAACTCAAGATCTCACATGATTTCCTAGCACTCACAACAATTCGAGTACCCAACTCTCTTCTACCCAGCCTGCACCACCCAAGAGAAGGGACCTCCACCCTTCTCTTCCATGCAGTCCCTCAGGAAATCCTTATCCTTCCAGGACTCCAGTGAAACTGGTCTATAATCTCCATGTTGGAACTCTCAGGACTCACAACTATGAAAAATTTGGACACAGGCCAACACATCTCAGACATGTAGGCCTCAAGTCACTATTGGATTACACCAGTGACCACTACAACTAATGATGCCATGGATGTTATTCAACAGTTTGTTTCCCTTTCCCAAGCCAAGACGTGGATGAAGATGGATCAATGAGTGATAGGTAAGGATGGATGAATGAATGAGTGATCAAGTGAATGAATGCATAAATGGATGAAGGAGTGAACGAGCTATCATCCAAACCCCCCAACAGTCTAGGGGTGGTTTAAGTATTTCGTAGGTAATCAAGAACCTCTTGGCCTCCCCCAAGAAGCTCATGTAATTGATCCCCTTCCTTATAAAAAGGGTAAATAGAATAGGAAATAACATTTATCCCCTCAAGCCCCCTTTCTTATGGAATCATATCCCCCTATAACTCTAGTCCTTGTCCATCTAGTAGCCAACGATGTGTTTATTATTAATAATAATCAAAACATTACATTTCTTGGGCACACTGGCCTTTTAATAATTTTTTGGGCACTCTGACCTCTCAACATTGTAACAATACATTACTTAAAATAGGGGTTCAAAACCCGGGGTGTTACAGTATGAAATATCATTCAAAAAGCACAAGAGGACCAAGTGCATTAGATAAAGTTTTGTGGATGAGTGATCTTCTATGGTATCATGATCGCTTATATTTATGTTGTAACATACCCAACGCCCAACTCAGCAACATTACGTGCAAAAACTCATTAAATTATTAAGATTTACTGCTAATCAAATTCCTTTAGCTTACCATCCTTATATCACACACATATTTGACCATTTGATTGATACTACAGTTCTAAATGCATCTAAAAGTGTATATTAAAGATGAATACAATTGTTCAAGCAACAACAAGCACACAAGATTCATATAAATTATTTTCACATTGGAATTTAACATAAGAAGAAAACATAAACACTTATCTATTAATGATTAATGAACTCGATGCAAACAAATGATGAAAATCATAGCCATAGGCACTGCTGATCATTTTCTCTCATTAGTAAGCCACCCCTGAGTTGAGGCTATGAGTCTACAAGGATATATGAACCACTAGCTATCCACTATCCACACAGAGCATCCCCAAACCCAGGTTCTAGAATCACAACAGTTCCAAACCTCTGGCTCTCTCTTTTCCCCACAACCTGCACAACCCAAGGAATGTACCCCCTTCACTTCTCATAGTCCCTTGGTTTGTACCATTCGTTTATTTGGGTCAATAATGCATTTGGTTGGCTAGGAATCACTCAACTGGGAACTCTAGTAACTCTCAGTTGTTTCATGTTTTCTCACAAAAACCTTCATAAGGCTCTAAGATATTTCCTCGATAGGAAATTTTGCCGCAGGATTTTCGTGTGATTTATTGGCACAAAGGCCTCTATATCAGCATGAAAAAACATCCAAACAATGGATTCCTTCAAGTATACCATGGTTGGTCCTATTCCCATCCCTCTTCTTCCCCTTTTCTACCCAAAATATGTATCTAAAAACTATCCCTATTTTGCATACGATTTTCCTCTTCTTCCTTGTTTTCTTGACTCATAATATTCTAAAGGATGATTTTACCTCAACCCATTCTCTCCAATAACTATGGGATGTGACCACTCACACCCACCCTCTTATAGGATTTTAATGATGGGCCTGTCATATACTCAATCAAGAAATAAAAGGTTATACACAGAGATAATGATTTCAGGAATATGGGTTAGATTAATACCCATGAATAATCCCCCCTTGGACCCTTCTCTGTCATGGAATCATACCCCCCAATCATTCTTCATCCCTTTTGTATCACAATCAACAATGTTTAATTTTATTCATTATTTCAATGTTCATAATATGAAATTTGGACCCGAGACACATTAAATCAATGTGGGCTCTTCTCCCAAGCATATATGCTCACCAACCTATATCACACTTATACAATTACATTATAATTCATGGGTATTATAACTATGGATGTTACATCCCCTCCCCTTTATTTTTTCATTGTCCTTAGTGCACAACACCCTACATGTGTAATTTCATTTTACCATTTCGACTCCCCAGTCAATAATCAACATATAGGCTCTCTAGCCTGAAATCACACAGGCTTTCCATCATAAAAAAATTACATAGGAACTATGGCCTCAATACCACAAATAAATAGGAAATCCAACCCCAAAATCATAAATATGAAGGCACTATGTCCGGAAACATATACATAAGCCACTGACATTCTCCTACAATTATCCCAATTTTCCACCAGCTCTCTTCCTCTTGACCTATACAACCCAAGGAATGAAACATTTATTTATATGGGATAATACAAGGGATGTGACATCCATTTATTAGGATTAAACCAAGGAATGTTCCATCTGTTTATCAGGGTCGAACCAAAAAATGTCCCCCCTTCACTTTCCTCAGTCCCTCGGGTTGCACCATTCCTTTATCAAGGTCTCATTGGAGGTGACTAGGAATCTCACTGTTGTGAAATCAAGGGACTCACTGCTAGGAATAATATCAATAAAATAACCAACAACAACCTTGTTGTTGTAGTGTGACTCACACAAGAGTGCACTCTTCAGGCCTAATAACCTAGTTATTTGACAATGCAACTCACACATGAGTTCACTCTTCAGGCCTGACAACCTAGTTCTTTGATAATGAAACTCACACTAGAGTTCACTCTTCATCCCTGACAACTTTTTTTTCGAAAATGCAACCCACACAGGGGTTCACTCTTCAAGCTTGAGAACCTAGTTCTTTGATAGTGCAACCCACCTTCTAGGGGTAGGCATCCCTTTCATTGTTATACAATTCATAGGTGATCCATCATTTTCCAAGTTGTTCTCACGCAGACAAATGCCAAATTGCTTCTAGAATTCCACTAGAAATATATAACCTATGGAAATAATCCCATCTACATTACATGCATACAATTAGTATGAGATATCTTCATAAATTATAAAATTTCAAATCGTTTTACACAGGAAAATGAAATTTCCCAAACATGAGTATTTTTGTTGATAATTGTTTGTCTCTTGAAATAGTAGATGTCAATATTCCTTATGGGAATAAATCAGTTCCATATCCAACACCATTCTTCATGTAATTTTCTCAATTCCATGTAGCCAAACAAATTGTTAATGTATCATAACAATTTTTCAATTATTAATTTCTTAAATCTGGTTATAAAGGAAAATAAAAACTCCCATGTATGAGATTTCTTCTCATTATATTTGATTATTGCAGCTATATATATCAATGTTTCTTATAGTCATACATCGTTTCCATATCCAAGACCATTCTTCTTGCAATTTCGCCAACTTTCTTGCAACCAAACAATATTGTTAGCACTCATGCATATTTCTAGCAGTTCATGAAATGATATGAGAATTGTATCTACCTAGAAATTTAATCATTTCCAACTATTATTAACATTAAAATGAAATTCTACTATGCATAATATTATCTTGAATGGCACTATCATTCATTGTACATGCATTATCAACACATCAATTTTTCCATAATGTAATCAAACTTTCCCCATAAATAAAACCAATGTGCCAATAATCCTAGCCACATCTATACAATGCATCTTTTCATTGATTCCAGAATACCATATGTTCATGACATGTATTCCACCATGGGATTCAGAAGGTATGGTCCATGCCTCAATACACTATCCAAACTCTTCCCCACAACCCGTCTGATCCTTTGGATACCTTCGTCTTCAACTCATACACAACACTAGGAATATCATCCCTTAATGCTATTTAGGGTAGGAAAAAAGGTTGCAATCCAAAACTTAGTTACATAGGGAATAACCATTAGGCACTTGGATGGCATTATAGCCTTTCCATATCCGAACTCATCATGGCCTCACACATGACCATCTCAAATAACATTCATTGTTATAGCAGGAGTAATGTCTCCCAACTTAACTCAGTTATGAATTCATAACCAACATAACACAATATGCAATCAAATTTCCCATAAATGAGTTCAAGAAAAAAATAATATCTGCATACTCAAGGCCTCTCGCCTTTACATCAATTCAAATATCGAGATTTTATTGAGGGAATCATTTCCTTCATTCTCTTGAACATTTATTATAACAACCCCAAATGAATAACTGCATGATTGTTATCAATTTACTTGATGCTATCTAATCTTTTTACATTTGTAGAGGCTCTTTAGCTCCTTTCAATGATTTTATTGGTCAACATTTTCTCCATCCCCATTTGTCTTCTTATGGATGGATACCATAAGAAACAATATCGAAATGCTATAATCCTGTTTCTTGGATACAAAATCCATCATTAGTTTTATTCAAATATCATAGCATCATTATTTCATATATATATATATATATATATATATATATATAGAGAGAGAGAGAGAGAGAGAGAGAGAGAGAGAGAGAGAGACTACTCTTAGTCTATAATCATGCCACCAACATGTTTAGGCATGTTTTCATGCATAAACGCACATCACTATACAAAAAACATTTGATCTTTCATGCCTATTTTATGCACATGCATTTTGTCTTTAGTCTATGCATCATGCATCAATTCTATCACACACTCCAATGCATATCTATTTAATATTAATTAATCATTTGGATTTATTGTTATAAATGGATTTCTTTGAATTTCTATAGAACCCTGTTGTCTTATGCACTATTATCCTGCTCAATTGTGCACCACTGCCCCCCTATTCTACACCTACTATCCAAGCCTCACTTGATCATTCTGCATTTCCAACCACTAGCTCATCCACTAGTGCTACCATCTCACAACTACTTTTATGCAAAGAATCCTGTCCCAACATCTTTTGGCTAAATTCTCAATATTCATAGTGTTGTAACATGCACTATTCCAACTGAACATTAACACTGCAATCTAATTAACCACTTCCCATTTTTCTTGACCAAACCATCCTTGGAATGCCATTATCATTGATTGGCATTTCAACGTTCTGAAATACTTTTTTCATGTCTTCTTTGTAATATTCCTTTTTGCCCATGAATTTGAACAATATTAAATATATCTCTTCACTTCATTGATTTATTTGTTGTGAAACACTTTTTGACCATTCAAGACCACCTTGCTCCAATGGAAATGCCACCCTTTTCCATTTTCACCTATACCTTACTTTTGTTGTGCACTCTGATAATACATGCATCTTTCTTTCTTGTGTAATTTTGGACAAGATGTTCTAGATCATATCTAAAATTCCTTCTTCATACATTCACATGCTTTCTCATGGAGATGACTGATCTAGCCATAAGTCACACCTCATCTCATGATAT
>SNQJ01S0041211.1:58870-69590 GCA_010110895.2 Picea sitchensis
CATCAATATACACAAAACATTTGATCTTTCATGCCTATTTTACGCACATGCATTTTGTCTTTAGTCTATGCATCATGCATCAATTCTATCACACACTCCAATGCATATCTATTTCATATTAATTAATCATTTGGATTTATTGTTATGGATGGATTTCTTTGAATTTCTGTAGAACCCTGTTGTCTTGTGCACTATTATCCTGCTCAATTTTGCACCACTGGACCCCTATTCTAAACCTACTATCCAAGCCTTACTTGATCATTCTTCATTTCCAGCCACTAGCTCATCCACTAGTGCTACCATCTCACAACTACTTTTATGCAAAGAATCTTGTCCCAACATCTTTTGGCTAAATTCTCAATATTGATAGTGTTGTAACATCCACTATTCCAACTGAACATTAACATTGCAATCTAATTAACCACTTCCCATTTTTATTGACCAAACTAGCCTTGGAATACCATTATCATCGATTGGCATTTCAACATTCCAAAATACTTTTTTCATGTCTTCTTTCTAATATTCCTTTTCGCTGATGAATTTGAACAATATTAAATATATCTCTTCACTGCATTGATTTATTTGTTGTGAAACACTTTTTGACCATTCAAGACCACCCTACTCCAATGGAAATGCCACCCTTTTCCATTTTCACCTGTACCTTACTTTTGTTGTGCACTCTGATAATAGAGGCATCTTTCTTTCTTGTGTAATTTTGGACAAGATTTTCTAGATCATATCTAACAATTCCTTCTTCATACATTCACATGTTTTCTCATAGATATGACTAATCCAACGATAAGTCACACCTCATCTCATGATATCCTTTCTACTTCTCTTGCAGCAAGCTTTGTTGCATTTACTATATTTCTATCTTCAAGGTTATGGAGTCCTCGTTGCTTCTTTTGCATGCAATGCCATTCTTTAATTGTTGGGTTCATATCCTATGTGAAAATATCTATTGAACTTCCTTTTTCAAGTCATTCCATCTCTATAGCATTTGAATACTAGTATTCCTTTGCTTTTATTTAGACCCTTGACAACCTTGCAACACCTTCACTGCACTTTCCTTTGCAGTTCATTGATGCTTCAACCATCTGCACAATCTTGACCCCTTTCATGTCCAATGGACCATGGGATTAATTTAGAATAGACCCACACAATTCTCAGTTAAGTAATATTATCCTCTTTCTATAAATCATTTTCACACCACTCTATGTAGAGTGCTCTTCTGCTTAATGGAAATGCTTTGTTAATAAGCTTATCCTCTCTTTTGTCAACATATTTCTCTTCAAGCATGCCTCTAGGCTTACGCATAGGTACTATCCTAAGCATATACACTCTTAATTACACAAAAATCACTTTGGCACTCACCTCTATGATTGGGAAGGTTCCTCCAAACTTTAACACTATTTAGCAAAATCTTCACATCAGGTAATTACATGGTTCAATGGAATCCAATTCCACTTTTCATTACCTTCCCTATAGCTCTTTATTAACTCAACCGACTTCTCATAGTGATAAGATATTTCATATCTCTTATTCCATTTGACTTTGTCTCAACATTCCCCATGATAACATGCAGACCTCCAATCTTTCCCTCACGGTTGTAATATCCTTGAGCATCTTCCATGACTCTAGTCCTCATATAATAACAAAAGTTTCTTTCAGTAACTCTACTTATGAAATAAATTTGTATGTAATAATTATTGTTAGAAATATGCATAGCATAGAAAATTTCATCATATATAATACAAGTTATTTCTTCATCAATTTATGAAGGACATATTGCACCAATTCAAATTTTTATTTCTTGATGCATTCCTCCCCGAAATGGTTTCCAATGACTGAAACCTTGCCCACAATCGATCTCTTTTTTGAAATTTATAGCCTTCCAAAGTTTTTTGGGGAGTATTTGGCCAATGGCCATTCCCTTTTTCCACATGGCATCCATGTAGCTTCACCTCTCTCAAACTATCTGACATGGCACCAACACGACACTAATGTGGCACTTGCCTCACTTTCATATGTGAAACATTCATCCACGTAAGCCTACAATTATCAACGTTCGGACCTTCCCTAGATTCACTCGCCTTTTAACTCCAATAGATACGACATCAAAGAATATTCGCTTTCAATTTTGTTGATTTGACATTAAAACACAAGGGTCAGGAAGTTTTGCTCCTCCGAACCTGGGGTATCGAGGAATATTCCTTTCTCTACCTCCAACACATTTCTCCAATAGACAATTTACATGTTCTTATGGTTTTCCTGATCAACATGTGAGATTTATTCGGTGGTGTAAGGTTCTTCTAACTAGATGGACCACTCTCAACTTATCAACCAATTGATGATTGACATTTTTCATCCCAAGGACACTCTACCTGCCTCGACGACATTCTACATCGTTCATGACATCAACGCTTCATCTCTTAGCTTAAGTCCTTCACTAAAGGTTGACGGTCCAAATCGTTAGTGAAAACCCTCAATCTTGCTAGATAAATGGTCTAGGTTGAATCTCAAGGATGTTTCTTCAAAGTTAATTATTTTCTTGTAGTGTGATCACTTTGAACAACCTCCCCCGAAGAATGATTGATATCTCCTCTTAAATATCTCCCCATTTGAGTGGATCAATGGTCACAACTCTATATTGGAGTTCCTTTGGTCTCAATATTAGGCCACTCCTTGGGAGACACATGTCAACACAAAATGCACGAGCAATATGCGAGGCACTTATCTCATGTCACCATCATATCTTTACTATGACACAAGACCATTGCATGAGGCATCACCATTTCTCAACACGTGTAACACCATGTGTACTCGACGTGACATGCACATCCCTACGAATGCACTTGGCATGTCTCTCCAGTTCATGACACATGTCCTCTGGGCACTGGTGGAGTGACATCATTTGTGTTAGCATGGCGACACTTTCCTCCTAGATTCATCCCTAAGGACTACCAAAATATATGATCAATATTACTTTTAACTGGGTCTGATGGATGATTAGGATTTCTCCTTGAGGTCTTTCCTTAAGAGTATTTTCCACCCAGTGGGTCAAATCACTCTGAATGTCCCATTGTGATGGATGGTCGTGATCACTCTGAATCCTTCCTCGATATATCGACAGCTCTGGTAAATTCATATAATCGTCTGAGTATAACTATGGAATACTCTGAAGAATATTCCTCAATGAACGGTTGATATATTTCAACCTTTTGATCCAACGACCAAGGTTAAGACAAAGGTTTAATACCAAATTTACCTAAAGGGCCCATGCTTGACCCACCAACCAATTACCTGTTCCCATTCACAGACTAACACATGTCAACCTCTAGGAACGTCGACACTCCAGGTCATCATGACACATCATATTGATGTCCCTCTCCTTCTAATCTCACTTAAGTGATACCACACAGTTATACAACAAAGGTTATTCTTGGATACTCCCCCATTAATGGTCTATATATTCCCTTGGAGTCTCCTCCTTCGAAGTACAACTCCTCTAGATCCATAACTTACTCTGAAGGATATCATGCAATGGATGACCACGATCCGATCTCGTTCTAGGTTCGATCAATGATCTATATCTTCCCTTGGTGTCCTCTAGCACCCTCACATTTGGTCGATCTGAAACTATGCCCTCCTATGAAGGATCAAGATTTATTCGCAATTCCACTTCAATGGATGCCATTCATGTTATCTCAAAACACTGAGTTTCCACAAGACGACAATCCAAAACTCAAGACTGAGACATTTTTCGAGGGTTCTTCTAGAGTTTACCTTTGATTAGCAACTCGAATTCGGCTTCGCAACTCAGGGATTGTCCCAGATCCCTCATTTGGTTTTTACGAAACATTTTTAATCTCCTCCTCTATTCTGCATACGAATTTCTTCTTCTTCCTTGTTTGATTGATTCACACTCTTCTAAAGGATGATTGTGCCTCATCCCATTCTCTCCAATAACTATGGGATTTGACCACTCACACCCACCCTCTTACATGAGTTTAATTATTGGCTTCTCATACACTCAATCAAGAAATAAAATGTTATACACAAAGATAATAATTTCAAGAATGTGGGTTGGATTAATACCCATGAACAAATTCCCCTTGGACCCCTCTCTCTCATGTAATCATATCCCCACATCATTCTTTATCTCTTTCATATCGTAACCAACGATTATTATTTTTATTAATTATTTCAATGTTCACAAAATGAAATTCCCCCCGAGCACATTAAATCAATATGGGATCTTTGCCCAAACATATCCTCTCACCAATCTAATTCACATTTATACAATCACATTATAATTCATGGGTATTAGAACTAGGGATGTTACATATGTAACAATTCCCAACTCAAATAGAAGATTCTTATGGAATCACATACTTCTCCTATAGGAGGAGATTCATGGTTTTAGAAAACTTACCATAGTTTAAAGAAGCATTTTTTCTGAGAAGGTTTTAAAAATTATGTTCAAAACTTTGTGTCTAAATGTGTGGTTTTCCAATAGAATAATGGGGAGACGATCAATACACCATGTCTCCTAAACCATTATCTATACCAAATCAATATTAGGAACACGTTTCAATGAATTTTATTATAGGTTTACCCAAATCTAGAGGAAATATTGTCATCTTGGTAGTAGTGGATCTACTAAAAAAGTATACCCATTTTTTCTCTCTTTCTCATCCTTTTAAAGAAAGTACAATAGCCACAAAATTCATGGAAAGAATTGAAAATCTACATGGACTCCCCAAGATTTATTGTAAGTGATAGAGATCCAATTTTCACTAGAAAGTTTTGGACTGAATTATTTTCTTGTTTGAGAACTAAATTGGCTCACAACTCATTTTACTATCCTCAATTTGATGGGGAAAATGAGATTATGAATAAATTTCTAGAAGGATATCTATGTTTCAACTTTCTTTGTATATGATAAGAAACAAAATGGGTTAAGTGGTTTCCCTTGGTAGAATGGTGGTACAACACATCCTTCCATACTTCATAAAAAATTTCCCCATTTCTGTAACTTTATGGATATCACCCTCCATCCATCATATCTCTCATGAAAGGGATTGCAAAGGTTCATGTAGTGGAAGACCACATAGGGTACCATAAAGAGGTTCTGAAACTATTGAAGGAAAAATTCGTTATAGAACAAAATATGATGAAACAAAAATCATAACAACATTGTAGGGAAAGGGAATTTGAAGAGGGGAATTGGGTATTTTTGAGGCTACAAAAATATAAACAAATGTGCCTCAAGAAAAAAAATAGGACAATAAATTACAAATTGGTAGGCCCCTATAAGGTGTTGCAAAGGATTGGTAGTATGGATTACAAATTGGAGTTGCCTCTATATTCAAAGGTACATCCAGTCTTCCATGTTTCTTTGTTAAAGAAGATAATGAGTGAGAAGATCCTAGTCCAAACTATTTTACCAAATATTAATGAAGAAGGGAAAATCATACTAGAACTAGAAACAATCCTTGAAACAATGATTAAGTGACTACAAAATTGAGAAATTAATGTGTACCTTGTCAAATGGAACAACCTACCAGTGGAAGAGGTGACATGGGAAGATGATTTCTTCATGTAGAAACAATTGTAGTTAATCAAGTGTTTAGGAAAACAATATTTTGAAGCGGAGGGGTGTGTTAATTGCTAAACAAAGCTGCATGTCAAGTATAAAACCCCTTATTAATCCTCAGTGCATTTATGTTGTTATTTTTTATGTAGGCTAAAATGTTTCATTGCACCTTTTCATTATAATTGTACCCTTCGCTATATATATATATATATATATGAGGCGTAGTCTTAGGATCAACTCATCTTGTCTTCTGAATTATATATATTGTAAAAAGAGGTTTCCCCCTTGAGGACTGTATTCATGGAATTTTTGTCATTTTTAAAGTGTTGGATCATAAAAACTTGCATTTCCACTAACACTTCATTAGAGGCCATCATTAGCTTGCACCCACCCTAAAATGAAGAGAAATTTGACAAAGAAAATTTCAAGGATTGGTTTAGAGGCCATCTTTAGCGAAAATCATGATTTTTCAAAATATTACTTGGCAGGGTTGATCTCATGAACCTTAATATTAGAAGAACACCCCCAAGTATCTTTCCAATGTATGCTCTTGATTTATCAAATGGCTAGAAAAACATGGATATTCTTCCTAATATTTATAGAGCCTACCTTTGGTCCACATGGTTTGAACCTAAAGAGTCTATTTCTTCCAAAATTTAGCACTACTCATACTTGTGTCTCCAACATAGTGTTGGACCCATTTATCCCCAAAGGTACAACAGACTTAAGTATCCTTGTTGCCTAAGGGTTCATCTCTCCCAACAATGATTTTTCTCCCACCATATTTCTATTGAGATAGATCAGCATATTCCTCTAAAGCACTCTATTTTCTAGACCTATTCCTTAGAGCTTAAGACTAAGGACCATTTTTCATGATGATGCTCTCCCTACTACAAGATTAGAGGATGATACTTTTATCTCTTTGGATATTTCCTTGGTTATCTCGATACACTAATGACTTGTAAGGACTAGAGATGCTTATCCCTCTTCTTCTAAGATATTTTCAACCTTCATCGCTTATGTACCAAAGGTCAGTTCCCCAGATGAACATGTAGTAGGTTCATTACCTCTTATGTCCACCTTGTGACACTTGTAGGAAGAGGCCCAATGGCTATATTTCAATCTCACATGATAGACCCACTAGGTATTGTAGATCTAATAATTCCCATGTCCTCACATCCATCACACATTTCTTCATGTCCTTGAATATTAGAAGTGCTTCTCTAAAGAAATTGATCTTACTTAAGGAACCTCCTTCTTGAGCCTCTTCGTTGTTCCCCATCCTGTTGGGTTAATTATTTCTAGTTGTTTTTTTCATTTTCCTTCTTTTAGGTTCCTTTTGTCTCTTTTAGGGATTTCTTGGGACATTCTTTCACCTTTCTCTTATTGTCTTTATATTGTGCATTCCTTGTATTTTTATGGGCCAACTATGGAATTTAGTGAACATTAATATATAAATTAGATTATTTGTTGGGAGAAGGTACTGTAATGTGCCCAACAATCTTTGTGCACTCCATACACCACCAAAACAACACCAAAGTTTTTCTATGATACGATTAACAACTTGAAATGCTATGCTACTAAAAAATTATAGAACGCACGCATGATAATGTAGTGTTATGAAAACATAATTAAACAATCTTGTCAATTATGAACCCATAAATATAAAAACAAACTAATACATGCAATTTAAAACTCAACAAACTAGAAAATAAATAAATCCATAACATGAACAATAATAATTCTTTGTATTAATAAACAAATCAAGAATACTTACATTTCGGAACAAGTTTCACCAACTCGATATAGAAGAAGGAAGTTCCACTCAACCATAGGCATTGGTCTATTTCTAGTTTTTTCTCACCTAGCCCAATTTCCTAGAATTCATAGGTAGGGAATTAACATTACAACTATATCACTCAACCACTTCCTTATAGTGCCCCAATATAGTTTGGCTAGAGAATCTATATTGTTGGGATCCAGGAATTTACACGTGCAAATCACCTGAAAATCAAATACTTCTATATCTCAAGGATCAACCATATCACATTCATGGTTTTTTAGACAAAATTTATGGCACCAATTCCTCATAATTTTCATGCAAATACCACTATAAAAACCCAAACTTGGATTAGAAAACTCGAGAAAAATCTTAACAATAATGGAGAAGAACCTCTTACAAGACTAAAATCATAGAATAAATTTACATGCTTATGAGATACCATGTGCCTTCATAGAAAATGTTCATATCTCATTTTAACAACTAATATGAAAGTACAAAGACTTAAGATAATCATAAATCAAATAATCATAAATTAAAGGTTTGAGAACTTTTGGTAACAATAAAATAATATTATTCTTCCTCTTAACTCCTAATCCCCCTTCTTCCCCTTTCTAAGTCATAACCCCTATTCTTTTATTCTTTGTTCTTATTCTATAACCATTAATGTATTTATATTATAATTCACTATATATGTATATTGCAAAGCATATGTATATGCTTAACTTACAACCATTTTATCATTATGTTGAGATTGCAACCATTTCATTATATATATTTGTATTTATAATTCTGAGATTAAAAGTGGGTATTGGAATATTGCCAAAAGATAACCCATATTTAAATTCCAACAGATATAAAGCTTTGATGTATATTTTTTTGACGTCCATAGATTGAATATAAAATAAAGATTGATTACATTGGTGCGTATGAAGGAATCGAATGGAACTATTTCTTATATTTTATTAAATATAAAGATAAATTATTTGTTTAATTGTGGATCGATTAAGCTAAATGGGTTACGAACCTTGTAATTATAAGAGTTGATTGTGAAAAGTTATGTAATGAATGGACTTCATTTATAAAATAAAATTTAAAATATCATTATTAAAATATTATAAAGCTTATAAAATTAAACATATTATTATTAAATTAATACACAGTTTGAATGTGTTTAATAATGAACAATAAATATTTTCTTAAAAAATCATAAATTCAAATGGAATAAAATCATTAAATTCAAATTCAAATGGAATAAAATCATTTCTTATAAGAAATATAAAAGTAAAAAATAAAAAATTATGATTTATCTGAATGGATCACGAGCTTGTATCGATGTTGTCAAAGTTATTGATAGTATTAGAAATCTTAGTAGGAGGAATATCCAAATGGCGACAACAGCAAGACTCTGAAATCTATTATAGTCTTAATATTCTGTTGCAGAATCTTGATTTCTGCTTGAGATTTCGGGAGGCTATGTTTCATTCGATCTTTCTATTGTACGGTGCTTCTCTTTGATATCTTGATTGGTAACAGCGGTGAGTATATCGAAAGGGTCGTCCAAAGATCTCTTTAGATATTTCCTTGGTTATCTCCATACCCTAATGACTTCTAAGTACGAGAGATGCTTATCCCTTCTTTTCTGAGATATTTTCAACTTTCATCGATTATGTACCAACGGCTAGATATGAACATGTAGTACGTTCATTATCTCTTAATTCCACCTTGTGACACTATTAGGAAGAGTCTGAATGGATATATTTCAATTTCACATGATAGACTCATTAGGTATTGTAGATCCACTGATTTTTATAGTCTCACATCCATTACACATTTTTTCATGTTCTTGAATGTTACAAGTGTTTCGAGATGACCTCAGAAAGAGTTGTGGAACAGCCTGAACAAAGAGAACCAGTATATCCTAAGCTTAGTAATGAATTAGATTACATAGTTAGTTGTAGATGTGCATCGGCTGTTTCAAGAGGAGAGACTAGACCCAATTTTTCATGTTCTTGAATGTTACAAGTGTTTCTCTAAAGAAACAAATTTTACTTAAGGAACCTCCTTCTTGAACCGCTTCACTCTTCTCTATCTTGTTGGGTTAATTATTTCTAGTAGTTTTTTTCATTTTTCTTCTTTTAGATTCCTTTTTGCTCTTTTAGGGATTCCTTGGGACATTCATTCACCTTTCCCTTATTGTCTTTATATAGTGTATTCCTTTTGGACTAACTTTGGAATTTAGTGGACACTAATATATAAATTAGATTAGTTGTTGCTAGAAGGTACTATAATGTGCCCAACAATCTCTGTGCACTTCATAAACCATCAAAACTACACCAAATGTTTTCTATGATACCCTTAACAACTTCAAATTCTCTTATACAAAAAATATTATAGAACACATGCATGATAATGTAGGGTTATGAAAACATAATTAAACAGTCTAGTCAATTATGAACCCATAAATATAAAAACAAACTAATACATGCAACTTAAAACTTAACAAACTAGAAAATAAGTAAATCCATAACATGAACAATAATAATCATTTGTATCAATAAAAAAAACAAGAATACTTACATTTCGGAACATGTTTTGTTAAGAACCTGAATAGATCTACCAATATAATAACCACAAATACTGAATACACAATAGATCCATTAAGCAATATATGAGAAACCACACTTTATTATATCAAAACCCTTAAGGTAGGGAAACACCATACAATGGATCCTATTATGGAAGGGATCCTCTCCTGTTCACTTGCCTCTTCGAGGGGGCATCCTCCTATTGAGTTTCAGCTCCAAACACAATATTTCTCTTCATGTCTCATTACATTGCTTGAACCCCTTTATATAGTGCTATCATCTCCTAAGAACATTCTAGAGGAATAATCTTCTAGAAGTAGAACTTTCTAAGAAGCTCTCTTACATTAATATCTAATTACCCATTTATTATATCTAACTACCATAGTGGGTCTTATTTAATAATATAGTGGACCTAGTTCATCTTACATTGAATGACCTCAACTATTATCACTATGGGCCCTCTGGGCCCCTCCAGTACCTCTCTAGCTACCTTACATTTCATCCCCCTTATGAAAGCGTTGTCCTCAATGCTTGATGTACAGCTGTATACCAGGGTCCCATCGAAAATTGTTGACCATAATGTTGAAGAAGAATGAAGAACCAAGGTCCCATGTAGAAAGGAAATCCACCATGCTGAAGTAGTCCCACCACCATTGTAAGCCCGGGTCCCATGTCCAAGTGCTCATGTGAACTCCCCATGAAAGATTTTGGAACACAATAACCAACTCCAATTGATGCTCCAAAGACTGACAC
>SNQJ01S0041211.1:74159-92886 GCA_010110895.2 Picea sitchensis
TTGTATCCAGGAAACATGATTATAGCATTTTGATATTGTTTCTTATGGTATCCATCCATAAGAAGACAAATGGGGATGGAGAAAATGTTGACCAATAAAATCAGTGAAAGGAGCTAAAGAGCTTCTACAAATGTAAAAAGATCAGGTAGCATCAAGTAAATTGATAACAATCATGCAAGTATGCATTTGGGGTTTTTATAATAAATGTTCAAGAGAATGAAGGAAATAATTCGCTTAAGAAAATCTCGATATTNTATGAATTCATAACTGAGTTAAGTCGTTAGACATTACTCCTGCTATAACAATGAATGTGATTTGAGATGGTCATGTGTGAGGCCATGATGAGTTTGGATATGGAAAGGCTATAGTGCCATCCAAGTGCCTAATGGTTATTCCCTATGTAACTGAGTTTTGGATTCCAACCTTTTTTCCTACCCTAAATAGCACTAAGGGATGATATTCCTAGTGTTTTGTATGAGTTGAAGATGAAGGTATACAAAGGATCAGACGGGTTGTGGGAAAGAGTTTGGATAGTGTATTGAGGCATGTGCCATACCTTCCAAATCCCATGGTGGAATACATGACATGAACATATGGTATTCTGGAATCAATGCAAAGATGCATTGTGTAGATGTGGCTAGGATTATTGGCACATTGGTTTTATTTATGGGGAAAGTTTGATTGCATTATGGAAAAATTGATGTGTTCATAATGCATGTACAATGAATTATAGTTCCATTAAAGATAATATTATGAATGGTAGAATTTCATTTTAATGTTAATAATAGTTGGAAATGATTAAATTTCTAGATAGATACAATTCTCATATCATTTCATGAACTTCTAAAAATATGCATGAGTGCTAACAATCTTGTTTGGTTGCAAGAAAGTTGGCGAAATTGCAAGAAGAATGGTCTTGGATATGGAAACGATGTATGCCTATAAGAAACATTGATATATACAGCTGCAAGAATCGAATATAATGAGAAGAAATCTCATGTGTGGGAGTTTTTATTTTCCTTTATAACCAGATTTGAGAAATTAATAATTGAAAATTGTTATGATACACTGACAATTTGTTTGGCTGCATGGAATTGAGAAAATTGCAGGAAGAATGGTGTTGGATATGGAACTGATGTATTCCCATAAGGAATATTGACATCTACTATTTCAATAGCCAAACAATTATCAGCAAAAATACTCATGTTTGGGAAATTTCTTTTTCTTGTGTAAAACAGATTTGAAATTTTATAATTTATGAAGATGTCTCATACTAATTGTATGCATGTAATGTAGATGGGATGATTTCCACAGCTTATACATTTCTAGTGGAATTCTAGAAGCAATTTGGCATTTGTCTGCATGAGAACACCTTGGCAAATGATGGATCGCCTACAAACTGTATAACAGTGAAAGGGATGCCTAACCCTAGAAGGTGGGTTGCACTATCGAAGAACTAGGTTCTCAAGCTTAAAGAGTGAACTCCTATGTGGGTTCCATTTTTGAAAAAACAAGTTGTCAGGGATGAAGAGTGAACTCTAGTGTGAGTTTCATTATCAAAGAACCAGGTTGTCAGACCTAAAGAGTGAACTCATGTGTTAGTTGCATTGTCAAATAACCAGGTTATCATGCCTGAAGAGTGCACTCTTGTGCGAGTTGCACTATAAAAACAAGGTTGTTGCTAGTTATTTTATTTATATTGTTCCTAGCAATGAGTCCCTTGATTTCACAACAGTGATATTCCTAGTCACCTATGCCAATGAGACCTTGATAAAGGAATGGTGTAGCCTGAGGGAGTGAGGAAAGGGAAGGGGGAAGATTCCTTGGTTCGACCTTGATAAACAAATGGAACATTCCTTGGGTTAATCCTAATAAACTGATGGAACATCCCTTGGATTATCCCATATAAAAAAATGTTTCATTCCTTGGGTTGGATAGGTCAAGAGGAAGAGAGCTGGTGGAAAATTGGGATAATTGTAGGAGAATGCCAGTGGCTTATGTATATGTTTCCGGACATAGTTCCTTCATATTTATGATTTTGGGGTTGGAGTTCCTATGTATCTGTGGTATTGAGGCTATAGTTCCTATGTAATTTTTTTATGATGGAATGCCTATGTGATTTCAAGCTAGATAGCCTATATGTTGATTATTGACTGGGGAGCCAAAATGGTAAAATGAAATTACACATGTAGGGTGTTGTGCACTAAGGACAGTGAAAAAATAAAGGGGAGGGAATGTAACATCCATAGTTATAATACCTGTGAATTATAATGTAATTGTATAAATGTGAATTAGGTTGGTGAACATATATGTTTGGGAGAAGAGCCCACATTGATTTAATGTGTCTGGGATCCAAATTTCATAATATGAACATTGAAATAATTAATAAAATTAAACATTGTTGACTGCGATACAAAAGGAATGAAGAATGATTGTGAGGTATGATTCCATGACAGAGAAGGGTCCAAAGGGGGATTATTCATGGGTATTAATCTAACCCACATTCCTGAAATTATTATCTGTGTGTATAACCTTCTATTTCTTGATTGATTATATGACAGGCCTATCATTAAAATCATGTAAGAGGGTGGGTGTGAGTGGTCACATCCCATAGTTATTGGAGAGAATGGGTTGAGCTACAATCATCCTTTAGAATATTATGGGTCAAGAAAACAAGGAAGAAGAGGAAATTTGTATGCAGAATAGGGATAGTTTTTACATACATATTTTGGGTAGCAAAGGGGGAGAAGAGGGATGGGAATAGGACCAACCATGGTATACTTGAAGGAATCCATTGTTTGGGTGTGTTTGCATGCTGATATAGAGGCCTTTGTGCCAATAAATCACATGGTAATCCTGTGGTGAAATTTCCTATCGAGGAAATATCTCAGAGACTTATGAAGGTTGTTGTGAGAAAACATGAAACAACTGAGAGTTCCCAGAGTTCCCAGTTGAGTGATTCCTGGCCAACCGAATGCACTATTGAATCGAATAAATGAATGGTGCACACCAAGGGACTATGAGAAGTGAAGGGGGTACATTCCTTGGGTTGTGCAGGTTGTGGGGAAAAGAGAGAGCCAGAGGTTTGGAATTGTTGTGATTCTAGAACCTGGGTTTGGGGATGCTCTGTTTGGATAGTGGATAGATAGTGGTTTGTATATCCTTGTAGACTCATAGCCTCAACTCAGGGGTGGCTTAATAATGAGAGAAAATGATCAGCAGTTCCTATGGCTAGTATTTTCATCCTTTGTTTGCATCGAGTTCATTAATCATTAATAGATAAGTGTTTATGTTTTGTTCTTATGTTAAATTCCAATGTGCAAATAATTCATATGAATCTTGTGTGTTTATTGTTTCTTGAACAATTGTATTCATGTTTAATATACACTTTTAGATGCATTTAGAACTGTAGTATCAATCAAATGGTCAAATATGTGTGTGATATAAGGATTGTAAGCTAAAGGAATTTGATTAGCAGTAAATCTTAATAATTTAATGAGTTTCTGCACATAATGTTGTTGAGTTGGGCACTGGGTATGTTACAACATAAATATAAGTGATCATGGTACCATAGAAAATCATTCTTCCACAAAAATTTATCTAATGCACTTGGTCCTCTTGTACTTTTTGAATGATATTGCATACTGTAACACCCCGGGTTTTGAACCCCTATTTTAAATAATGTAATGTTACAATGTTGAGAGGTCAGAGCACCCAAACAATGATTAAAAGGCCAGTGTTCCCAAGAAATGTAATGTTTTGATTATTATTAATATTAAGCACATCGTTGGTTGTTAGGTGGACAAGGACTAGAGTTATAGGGGGCTATGATTCCATAAGAGAGGGGGCTTGAGGGGATAAATGTTATTTCCTATTCTATTTACCCTTTTTTCTAAGGAAAGGGATCAGTTATGTGAGCTTCTTGGGGGAGGCTAAGAGGTTCTTGATTACCTATGAAATACTTAAACCACCCCTAGACTATTGCGGGGTTAGGATGATAGCTCGTTCACTCCTTCATTCATTTATGTGTTCATTTAGTTGATCACTCATTAATTCATCCGTCCTTACCTATCACTCATTGATCCATCCTCATCCGCATCTTGGCTTGGGAAAGGGAAACGAACTACTGAACAACATCCATGGCATCATTAGTTGTAGTGGTCGTTGGTGTAATCCAATAGTGACTTGAGGCTTGCATGTCTGAGATGTGTTGGCCTGTGTCCAACTTTTTCACAGTTGCGAGTCCTGAGAGTTCCAACATGGAGATTCTAGACTAGTTGTGTTGGATCGCTGGAAGGAGAAGGACTGCCTGAGGGACTGCATGGAAGAGAAGGGTGGAGGTATGTTGTTGGGAAAAATACCCTACAGACTAGCAAACTAGGGTCAGACTTGCATGCAGATTTTGACCGTAAAGAAATGACTTTCTAACCTACCACCCAAAACTTAAAGCCCTCTTTCATGATACATGCATGGAAAGGAACTACTAACATTTTTACTGATGTTTGGTGTAGATCCTTCGTTGCGCTTTGCCCACTTACTTGCGCTGCTCCTTCCAAAGTTAACCTGCAATCAAGACAAAACACTACGCATGCCTGCTACTTTTCTACTTGAGGGTTAGAAATTAAGCATAAATTACACAAATCATAGATAACTCATGCACTGGGACGTGAAAAGTATTCTTTTATTATTTTCAAAATGAATCAACTTACAATCAAATTCGAGACCGACCACTGCTCCTTGATCCTGATCCTGGGCTCCTCCTCTTCTTTTGTCCTCCAACTGCTTTGCGTTAATTCTACTTAGGCTTGAGGAAAGACTAAAGGGTTGGGACAATGGATTCGACAAATGGGCAGAGTTTCTTCGCTATAATTTTCCTCCTCCAAATGGTACCCCTACCCCTTCTTTTATAGGCTAGAAGGAGCTAGGGTTTTTGAATGAACTCTACGACCAATACATGGGCTGGGAGTTTCACGGGTAGTCGATCCATAGCTTTTTGTCCCGTTGGCAACTTTTCCTATTTTGTGTTTTGTTAGGTAAATGTAGGCTGTAGTAGGCCAGCCAACATTCCAACGCATGCAGTAGTGGGTTAGGGTGCTTGGGCCTTTACATAAGAGGATTTACAAAGAGTTGTTCAACGAATGTTTTGGAAATGAAGGGATATGAGTTGGCACGATGCCAGGTAAGCATGTATTGCAGATTTAGGGTGATAAGAGATGCCGCCTGATGTGTGAGGTTAGAAGATAATATGATGGTCGAAATACTTTAACAATCTATTACCAATCTGTACTGATATGCTAAATGAGTGAGCCCAAGAATAACGAATCAGGAAGTGTCATCACAAAATAACAAATATGCTCACCGGCGGGCATACCATGCTTTCGGGGATAAAAATAGAACCATGGCTATCAATCAAATACCTTTGTATATCCATTTCAAATAACTATAAATAGTAGTATCATGAAAAATACGGTGGAGCTACATCTAAATCGAAAGATATATATAAATTATCCATCTCCCAGAAGATGATCTGGCCTGATGGATGTGCACTAGGCTTCGAGCAACAACTTCAAAATCTTCTAAAACTTCGGTAGGAGTGTAATGTGAGTGCACAAATTCACTACCCATAGGTCTTAGATGGCTCATGGTTATGGAATTCTCATATTGATGATCGAAATGAAGGCTTCGGTGATTTCAAACAAAGACTTGATTGGGCGTTTAGGATGGCGGGTATGTGGACAGAGACATATTGCAGAGTGGACGACTGAGGCTTAATGACAAATTCCTTGGAAAAAAAACATGACAAGTGATAAGACTCGGGTAGCATATATGTTAATCATAACTCTACGAAGCGGGAGGCAATGAAAGCTCTCCATATGTTTGGAAGGAAGTAACCAAACGGTGGAGGACACAACTCTACATAGCGAGAAAAATCTTTCTAAGGTCATACTACATACCATAGTATGATGAACAAATAGACATATGTACTTCATCAAAGGGCGACTCATTATGCTTGCAATAAAGAAAATACTTTTCCCATCCTCTTTTGGGGTATATTTGATTTTTTGTTCTTTTGATGATTTTTTGAAAAGAATAAAAGGAATATTACGTTACAATGGAGGAACGCGTATTGCAAACATACAAGCTCAAGGGCACAAGAATTTGGTACGATGTTAAGTATTTTCGATAAAAATCCTCCGATGGCCAAAAGTGTTAAGACATGAAGAAAAGCATTACAAGGCTGATGGGTAAAGGTATGCAAATGCGGTTAATGAGACACACAATGGTAACATCCTTGATGTAATTTTAACGTGAGCCCGAAGAGAAGGTAAGCTCGATGGTTTTCATATTTTGATGCGAAAAAACATAAAAAGGAGACTCGATGGGGTACCTTTTTTAGACAATAGTCTAGTCGATTCGAAAAAGGATAAACTAACATCGATTAGACATCAATTCAAAACCATTTTAACAAGTGTGAAAAGGACAAAATCACTTTCGGCTATTTTTCATTTTTTAGGAGTCTGAAAAAGGCTTAATTATGGACTCAGTTAGGAATATTCTAACCACGGACCCATTTTGATGAGTGTGAAATAATAAGGTCATTCGACGATCTTTTAAATTTTAGGAGTCTGAAAGAGCTTAACTATGGACTCGGGGGGTTTTCTTTTTCATAAATTTAGTCCTCGGGCCCGAAAAGAAAGGTCATTATACACGAGAGTACTCTTCTAAAGAGCGAGAATTAGATAGAGTATACCTTTGTTGATACAGTTGACCATCAGAACCGAAAAAGGGGTAAACTCACAGGTCGGAAAGGCGTGACTTCAAATTTCAGTTTAATGAGTGTGAAAGGCCACAAGATCACTTAACAATCTTTTCATGTTTAAAGATCTTGAAAAGAGCTTAAAGAGAACCGTTTAAGGCGTTCTTCTGGACCAATTTAGCAGGTGTAAAAACAGGAGTCACTCAACAATCTTTTCATCTTTAAAGTGCGAAGAAGTTAAAGAAAACTCCATGATGGTTACTTTTCACCGGTTAATCGGGCGAGATCGAAAATGTAAATGCGAGTCTTTCGCCGAGATGTTTCTTTTGGATTTCAAAGCGAGATTGAAAAACAGCAAAGTTAGCTCATGATAGACTCTTTGTGGGTCAATGCGGCATCTCCTGAGGAGTTGGCGAAAATATAGAAAAAACATTGTCATGGCGGTTACGGAGATATTGATAGATATCAGTTCATGATAGTTTCCATATTACCCTCGGCCCTTAGATCTTGTGTGTAGCAAAGGGATTAGTATGACAAGACCTATCTCCGGTCATAGTCACGGTGAATTCTCTGCTTTGATTGACTTAACTTTGGGAGGAAATACGATCATGATGAAGATCTTCCCAAGGTTTGTCCATACTAGTCATTGCTTCAATTAATGCTTCATCGAGCAAGACTAAGTCTAACGAATCAATGTTGGTGAGAGAACAATTGAATAGGCTCTAGAGGTGGATCGAATTCTTGTGCAGGAGTTGTATCAGGGTTAGCTAAAGCTTGCTAGACTAAATAGTACACTACTTCAGCGGCCAAAAAGGGCATGAGACATCTTTGGAGTGCCTGTCTCATCCATCGTGGTGATGGGGAAGGAAGAATCCACCGGATCCTCAAAGTAAGTCTTGCGGAGTGACGAAACTTGAAAAAATCTCGACCTTGTGGTGATTAGATATAAACTTGACATCATCATGAGGAGGTGGGTAATCAAAAGGTACCCATCAAGGATGAACTGAAACCAACTCTACGTTAACGACAGAAGCGAGTTATCAATCATGGGAACCATGGATGCCCACAAAGCTGGGTAAGGTCTAGAGAAACACAATTGATCAACGATTACTATCCAACCTTCATGAGGAAAACACAAGACCCAAAAAAATTGTAGCAACCACAACTTACATAGCATAAGTCAACTCCGACCTAACAAGAGATTATAGTCGGGGGGAGCATCGACTATACTTCAACGCTGCGATTCTTCCCTCCTAACTGCATATGGAAAGAGGGGACGATGCCATGTGGTGGGAAAGAAAGACTGTCGAACGTAGTGAGGAGAGTAAGTGGCGAAGAAAAAGCGGGTGGCAATGGGCACACATGATAACGACACCAACACATGTTGGCGTGCGTCCGTCTTGAAAGAAAGATATTGGGTGTAAAAGTTTGTGGGATGAGCCACTACTATGCGAAATGCTATGTGGTAAGGCAGGCGAGGTTTTTAATTCGGTTGTATCTAGCACAATGGTACTTACGGGTTACAAGTCTCGGTAGAGCCTAAAGTAGTTAACAAGGCTTTCCTCTGGCAAGGGAAACTTTGGAGGACCTCCAGCGTGGACATCGCACAAAAGGAGTTTGATAAATCTTCCACCACAAGAAATGATGCAGGCCCTTGCGTTTGGGTTACGTGAGAAGATTTCTTAAATGCACCCTTTGGAATGCGTGTCATTGTTTCTCCCAATGTCTTTTCGATCTGTAGAGGAAGATATGGGATCTCAGCTTCTCTACCCTTCTCAGAAGCACTTGTCTTACTATAGTCGTGTTCTCTAGTAATTATTAAAGAATCCTAACCATATATGCACGTTATGAGATGAGGAATTGTTTGGAGGAGGGAAGGTTTCTTGGCTGCCCCTTCAACACTTGGCAAGAAACTTGAAGTTAGAATTTTCCCATCTTTGAAGGGATTAGTCAACCTGACTTATTTGTTCTTTATGCTGACAAACTTTACACGGGCCTCACGCAGTCAAGGACAAATATAGATTGGGTGTTCTTCCGCACATAGGTTGCACGTATACCTCGCCTTCTTTTTTTCCGTGGTTCCCTCACCAGTGACCTCGGTCGTTTTCTCCCCTCTTACCCTTCTTCGTTGTTTCTTCTTCCCTTAAGGCTGCTGGTTGGCCTTCGGGTTAGTCATCTGCATGGAGTGTACTTCCGGCGTTTGGGTAGGAGGAGCAGCCAAAAAATTAGTCTGGCTGGCCAGGTGTTATGAATAATAATGCAATTGATTCGTTAGTTGTTCAGTAGGCTTGGTTTGTGCTGAGCCAACAATACTCATCAGCATGTGGTCCAACTCTTTGTCTAGTTTATCCAGTATAGATCGTGGTACATGCAGGGATGTTGTACAATAAACTAGGCCGAAAGTCGAATAAACTCAAGCCCCATTGATCCCTCGCTGATGGCATCTTCTTGGAGAAAACTCCTTAAGTCGCGACGTCTTTGGATGGTATTGGGACTAAGACTTAAGGAACTTTCCTCAAGAAGGAATAGTGGTGGGGCCCGGTACTTTGATTAGACTCTTTGCCATCCACTCTCGGATATGATGGAGAGATATGGTCACTATAGATACGTTGAGGTGGCAAGCAACTTCTGACCTTAGCGATAAAGTAGCTCACAAGGTATGCTTGGAAATGATTTTAAAGAAGGCCATGTAATTAAGCCAAAGAAGGAGTATATTGACGTCAAAAGCTGGAGTGTATACCATTCGTGTACTCCCCATAAGAGTCGCGTTGGCTCATAGCTAGACGAGTCATCTTCCAATGAGTTAGATGAACACCAAAATAATAGATGCATGTGATCTCTTGGATCTTTGTTAGGCTTGGCATCGAACTTTGGAATGTCCAAAGAAAACTTCGTTGGCATAGGAATAGCAGTGGATGTCATTGACAAATAGGATCATTTAACAGCCATGTCCAAATATGGCAAGTGTAACGTCGCCGAGAAAGGTAGTTTAGGTTGCCGCTGATAGCCGGGATAAAAGGGACCTGGGGTTTGTTGTACCGGTTGCCGGAAAAAGTTTGGCCCTCTTGACGGTCTGGTAGGAAACCGTGGCCATGACAGTAAAGTATTTTACATGTGGAGACATCATTGGTTTGATTCCCCATAAGGGACATAGGATGTTGGGCATGCATGGAGTGTTTGAAGGACTTGGGAAGGATTACCCCATGTCGGTCTTGTTGGGAGAGGCATAGAAGTATGTCCGGGTTTCCATTGACTATGGAAGGGGTTTGCCCGGTCGGCATCCATGATGAGGGGATTGATCCCTGTCACGGATTCCAGAGTCCTTGTGGGGAGAAGACTCCTGTGTTTTCCTCATGTGTAGGAATAGTACCTTGTGTCGGCGTAGACTGTCCAAAAATTTGTGTGCCCCCAGATGGGAAAGCGTGGATGTGAAAGTGTTGTTACCAGCCGTCGGTTCCAAACAAATGGTGATGAACCCTCTTGGCATAGTTTGTAGCAGTGTTCCTTGACTTGACTCCAAATGAACTTCGTGTGTCATTTTGGTGGGCTGATACGGACCACCGAAGAGGATAAGGAGAGATATGACCTCCAGCATGAGGAAAAACATTGAAAAGGATAGGAATGCCCCAAGTTGACCTTACAGAGAAGCGTTAGAGCTCCCTACCACTAGACCCAAAGAGTTTGTAAAGTGGATTGAGTGGTCTGGGACTTGTGCACGAACTACCGACGCTCTGCGTCTGAGCGAGGAGAACTGTCGCACTAAGTGTGAAACAGAGTTGGTCACTACGATAGATGAAGTCGGTTCACTATCACGGCGTAGATTCGTAGAGACCATGGTGGTCCGGACCGACGGTGGAAATTTAGGAGATGCTTCTTCTATGGTAGCAATGGTGGTGGGAATGGAAGGATTCCCGGAGGAAATAACAGCATTTGTTTCCATGGTTGTGTGTGAAGAACTTAGCCCGATAGGCGTTAAGTAAATTGAATTGGTATGACCAATGGCCAGAAATGCTCGATGGTTGAGTTTCAACAAACTAAAGACTGGCGGTTGATTCCTCACAGGGGTTGTTGAGGGCACAATGGTTTGTAACCCGGTTTCTTTGAAAGACATTGTTGGTATAACTTCCACCTCAATGGTGGCGAGGGTAGCTCCAGTATAACCGGAGGCAGAAGCTAGACCGTGACCCGATGAGCTCAAAGATCCTCCAGCATGTGAAAAATCCAAAGACTGCGCTAAAAAAAGATTATTCTACCGTTCAACGATGCCACACTAAAAAAGAAGCCCCTAAAGAGATAAGTCAAGCAAACACTAAACTAGTTGGAAGAGCGGTTACAACAACCAACACTGAGCAACTTCGCGGTGAAAGTGCAAGTAAAAAGCGGAAGCACCCTAGAATTTATACTCTAAAGCGTGGCACGATGTCGTCTAGGTACCATGGTATTTATACTGCATGATCACTACAATGCTATATCCTAAAAATATTGTCAACTAGTTTGCCGGCATGCGAACAATCGCAATTAGTGCGGTCGATAGTCGGGTAGGCCAAAATGAGTAGGGTATCGAGGCCGAAACCTATCAAGGGTATCGAGAGAAAGAAAATGGTCGAGAAGACAAATGAGGACCTCGAGCGGATTCAGCGAGAACCCGCGAAACTCAAGTGGCAAATGAAATGATGGAATCCCACAACAAATCCCTGCGATATGTGTTCTCCACTACACTTAATTAGAGCTTTGGAGGGGTTATCTCCACTTCTGCCTAATACGCTACCTCATGTTTTATCCGTTGTGTTGAAGGGGTCGGGATACTTCCTGGCCCGGCTTCTGCACTCCCTATCACAGACTCAATGTTTGGTTTGAGTGGCCTTGGAGAGTTTCCTCTTACTAATCCTAGGCCCTAGTTCTGAACTAGTTTATGAACCCTACAAACAAAAGGTCTAATGAATTTTAGAATTAGCATTGCTTTTATGGGCTTTTAATTCACGAGGAATGGAGGTGAAACTGATGATATGTAGGCGAAATCAAAACAAATGAAAATTTTGGAAACAAAAGACTTTTTACTAAATGCAAAAATCAACTTTTCACAAAGAAAGACTACTTTTCCTTTTCGGTTTTCTAAGATTTCATGCGGCAAACATAAAGGAATTTCACTTTCGTATAGAATACTTATACTCTAAATGCCTTTGCAAGCACCCATGAACAAAAAGACTGCTCCCTAGCTATTGATGCGAAGCAATCTTCAAACAAAGAAGAAATGAAAAGATTTTTTTTTTTTCTTTTTTTTATTCGTCTTGAATCAAGCAACAAAGGGAAAACATCGACAATCCTAAAACCAAGAACAAAAACGAAATTCTATCTTAAAGCGCAGACCACAAAGAAACAGAGAAAAGAATGCATAAGCAATTAAGAAATCAAATACTCTTATGCTTGTCTAAAAAAAAACCATAAAACAATTTTTTCTTTTTATCTTTTCTATCAACTATCAACTAGAAAAACTTGACTAAGGGTAGAGGCCCTAACCTCTTGTTGTGAAACCCTGAACTCAAACACACGAGAGGAACTTGCCTCACCCACAGGAGGATGAATGCCCCCTTGTTGAAACTTATCTGTCAAACGCGTTACTATCCACCTAAATAGCACCGCGATGCAAGCGGCGTCTTTGAGCTACAACAAAGTCGTGTACTGCCGAACACTTACGCAGGCCACATGTATTTACCGAATAGGACAAAATAAACACGAGGAAGTAGCGGACGGGAAGAGGCCTTAAATTGATGCTTGAAGTCTCTTGAAACTGAATAGCTTCTTCAAAAGAAAAAAGAAAATAATTGCAAGAATAACAAAATGCAATAAAACAAACCGAGACAAGAATATGAACCAGCAAGACCCAGACAAAATCCAGAAAGCCCCCCTGAGAATATATAATTCTGACAGGGAAGAGGAGGACTTCCTCTCAAGCTCTTTGAACTCCTACACGCTACTGTTATCTTCTACAACTAGCGTTCACACATGGTATATAAGAGGATAGGGTGCAGGTATATGCGTGCAGGCCTTTTGTAGGTCGTGTGTACCTCTGTGTGTTCCGAAAAAAAAAATGTCGAGCTTTAGTCAAAGAGAACTGGTATTGTTAACCAGGCTCTCTGCTAGCTTAGGATTTACAGAAAAATATAGGCAAAGAAATAGAAAATCTAATCTTTAAACTGCAAAGAGCTTCAGCTAAATCCGGAAACCCTAAGAGTATCTTCCCTAATTGTAGTGCATAGATACGTTATTTGGAAAATACCCTCACGGACTAGCAAACTAGGGTCCGGACTTGCATGCAGATTTTGGCCAGTAAATAAATGACTTTCTAACCTACCACCCAAAACTTAAACCCCTCTTTCATGATACATGCATGGAAAGGAAATACTAACCTTGTTACTGATGTTGGTGTAGATCCTCCATTGTGCTTTGCCCACTTACTTGTGCTACTCCTTCCAAAGTTAACACCGCAACAAAGACAAAACACTACGCATGCATGCTACTTTCTGAGGTTAGAAAATTAAGCATAAATTACACAAATCGCGATAACTCATGCATTAGGATAGGAGAAAAAGTATTCTTTATTATTTTCAAAATGAATCGACTTACAATAAAAGTCGAGACCAGCCATGCGGCTCCTTGATCACGATCTGGGCTCCTCCTCTTCTTTTGTCCTCCAAGCCTTTGCGTTAATTCTCCTTAGGCTTGAGGAAGGCTAAAGGGTTGGGACAATGGATTGACAAATGACGAAGGTTTCTTATTTATAATTTTCCTCCTCCAAATGGTACCCTACCCTTCTTTTTATAGGCTAGAAGGAGCTAGGGTTTTTGGACGAACTCGTACATGCATGGCTGAGGAGTTCGGTTAAGCTAGGGTTTTGGACGAACTCTCGGCCATGCATGGCCGGGAGTTTCAGTTAACTAACCCATAGATTTTTGTCCCGTCGGAAATTTTCCTATTTTTGTGTTTTGTTAGGTAAACGTGGGTTGTAGTAGGCCTTCCAGCGTTCACAGGCATGCAGTAGTGGGTTAAGGCGCGTGTGCCTTTACCTAAGAGGATTTTCAAAGAGGTTGTTCAGCAAATGTTTTGGCAATGAAGGGATATGAGTTGGCCTGATGCTAGGTAAGCATGTGTGGTGCAATTTAGGGTTATAACAAGGTACATTTTCTTGGGTGGTGCAGGATGGGTAGAAGAGATTTGGGTACTCGGATTGTTGTGAGTTCTAGGAAATAATGTGAGAGCTTGAGTGTTTATTAGTTTGGGAAGCCAAGCAACACTCTGGAACCATCCCTATGGGTTCATAGCCCTAGCTCGTGGGTGACACTATTGTTGAGATTTGGAGTAGTTGTGTCTATGGTTGGGTGGAACATCCTTGGTCTGCATCCAGTTGGTGTCATATTTTATAAAGATAAGCTCTCTTTTCTATGGTATTAATTATTTGTATATGAATGTATTATGTTCTGTATTTAGTTATCATTAATTGAATATTTAGAATATGCATGTGTGTTGGTTATTGTTGTGCATGTCGTCAAATATGAAGGAAAATATCATGAAAAGTAAAGATACAATATGACCCACATATTCCACGTCTTTAACCCCAAAGTCACACTTGGAGGGATTTTAATAAAGTTGTTTCTCATCCAAAAGTTGTAATACTCTGTCAACATGTCGTACATTCTCTTCCCAAGATTTGTTGTAGATTAGTATGTCATCAAAAAATACTAACACAAATTTTCTAAGGAAGGGTCTTAAAATATAATTTGTCAGTCTTTGAAATGTTGAAGGTACACTAGTAAGTCCAAATGGCAGAACAAAAGACTTGTAATGACCTTCATATGTTCTAAAGGTTGTTTTGGGATGTCTTCCTACCTCATTTTGTTTTGATGATATCTAAAATGAAGATCCAACTTAGTAAATATTTTTTCTCCATTCAATTCATATAGTAATTCATCAATGACAAGAATAGGAAACTTATATGGAGACATACACCATGAACCATCCTTCTTTGTAACCATTACTATTGGTGAAGAGAAATAAATTTGGCTAGGTTGAATGATTCCAACCTCTAACATTTCTTGGATCATATGCTCAATGTCACTCTTTTATGCATATGGATACCTATAAGTCCTAATGTTAGGTGGTACACTTCCAAGTTGAAAATCAATATCATGATCTTGATCTTGAACAACTGGAATACCCTTAGGTATCTCTCCAAATGCCTTGCAATAGTGTTTCTAACCATTTGGAGATCTACTTGAGAAAAGGATATAGGTGTTTGAACATCTAGTGAGAAAAATTATGCAATTACACCATGGTGTCCCTTTTTTAGTAATTTTGTCATGCTATTAGAACTTATCACCTTAGAGGTTTTCCCTTGGATACATCTAATCTCAAATTCCTTTCCTTTTGAGGAAAATATCATGAAAATAAATTGAAAATTAAGGGCCACTATTCCCAATGATTGTAACCATTGGACCCCTAATACAACATGAGCACCACCCATTTGGATGGAAATCATAGGAACATCCAAAAAATAATCCCCCATATTGAGCTTAATACTATGGCACTTCACTGGACAATTTATGGTACCTCCATCTGAAATCATTAATTGAAACTCTAGTGATGAAAATACAAAGTAATTGAGATATTTTTCTAATTTGTAATTGATGAAGTTATGCGTAGTACCAGAATTGATCAACACTATTACCTTTTTATTTTTAATGTATCATTGTATCTTGAAGGTTTGTAGAGTATCGATTTCGGCTAGTGCCAAATAATATATCATTGGAGTAGTGTCTTATACATCTAGATCTTGTGATGGTTCTAATTCTTGATCTTCTTCCTATTCACGGTCTATATAGAATAATTTATTCTCAACATATTTATTCCCCTTACTGTACTTGTTGTCACACTTGAAAAATAATCCCTTTTCACTTCTTTCATCCATTTACTAAGGTGGCAACCTTGTCAATTGAGAGAGGTTAGGAAAGTGAACATGGTTCTCTCTATAACTATTATAGGCCACCATTATAGTAGCCATAATTTGTTTTTCAACTTTCCTTTCCATAATGAAAGCGTGCTCTAGGGATTTAGGTTCGAAGAAACACACCTCATGTTGAATGTTCTCCTTTAAAGCTCCCATAAATAGATCTAACAAATTATCCTCTAGAATGTTCTTTACCCTGAGACTAAGCTTTTGGAATTATTGAATGTGCCCAATAATTGGACATCGTTTTTGAATATTTATCAATTGAGTAAAGAATGTATTTCTCTTAATATCCCCATAATGTGATATCAATTATTCCATAAAAATGTACCTATAGATAGTAGAATCATTTATTCTTTTGAAAATCCATTGATACCAAACAAATTGATAGTTTTCTAAATGAAAGGATGAAACATGTAACTTTTCTAGGATTTTCACTTCGTGTAGATAAATTAATTTATCCATATAGAATATCCATGTTATATAATATTTATTTGCATCAAACTTCCTCAAATTTATCTTTGGAATGAAGTATTTTCTAGGTGTGGAATTGAAGCCCTGATGATGTGGATCTTGGAGTAATGAATGATCATGATTATGATATTCCATATGTGATTGAGTATAAAAACCATTTTTCTTCTTATTTTCATGATTTCCTTGGATCTCCATATCCATTTTAGGGATCCTCTATAAGAACATGTCTTCTATGGACTTCAGTAATTCTTTCATATTTTCATCCATATTCCTTTTCATGTCATTCTTGTTTTCATCCATCTTATTTTCCATGTCATTCTTATTTTCATCCAAGTTCTTTTCCATGTCATTCTTATTTTCATCCATATTATTTTTCATTTAATCTTCCAATTCTCTTTTAAGGTAGTTCTGAGAATGTGTTAAATCCACTTGTTTCAACATACTACCACTCATTTCATCAACTTGGTTTTTTAATTGGGTTAGCTCGTTTGAAGTATTCATTTTCTTCAAAAGTCATGTTTGATTTTTTATGAGGAGTACAAGTAGTATTTATTGTATAACTCTTTTCCATATGGGAAAATGATAATTCTCCTCTAATTCACCTTTATCGCAAATTATGGTTATCCTTCGGGCTAAGATCACTAAAAAAGGTTATAGGATGCTAAGGAAAAGGGAGTGTCAGGTATTATATCTCTCTGATATACATGCAGGGTCCAACAATATTACTCAACCAAATATATTCGGGCACTAACTAAGGAGGCTAGACCATGCCCTTAGTCATACTACCTAACTACCTAGGTACTAGAGAGTGGTCTACGCAAGTGTTGTCCCTTGTGTAATATATCAATAAGATGATTGAATATCTTGTATAAGGTTGGTTTCAGGTACACCTAGGGGACTTACTATATACCCAAACGTGCATGGAAGTGATATTCTATCTATAGGTATTTTCTAATGTGGTAGTACTTGAATGGGTACTAATAGGGTTATAGGGGTTTCCCACATGTGTTGTGAGAAATATTACCCTACAGACAAGCAAAGCTCCCCTTTGGACCAATAATCCTATATTTGGTTCAAATACGTAAGAAAATAAGATTTTACTACTTTCCCTATAGATCTAACTCAATCAATCAAGCACGAGAGAGAGGAAAGATGTGGCGTACCCTTTTGTGATGTTCGTCCTCACTGTTCCAATACTTGCGCTTGATATCCAAGATCCTAAATGCAACTAATGTCCTAAAAATACTAGAAAATTAAATATTCCTCCTACTCTAGATTATTATACAAATCATATATATCTATGAAGACTGAAATGACAATAGACAAGAAAATGTAGAACAAAGGAACATGAAGAGAATAGGCCAAGTTGATATTAATTAGAAAGACAAAGAAAGCACTTGAAATTCATGATTTATATTCAATCACTTATCCAAGCTCTCCTCATCCATCCCTTGCATTAATATTGACATCAAAATGTTGATTCTTCTCCCAAAATCAAAGGTTTGGTACCTGAATTGTTCCCCCCTTCACCTTGGAAATACCTTCAATATATAGGCTTGAGAGGCACAACCACCATGAGAAAATGAAGTATATGGTTGAGTATATGGATCCTTAAGGTTGGTATAATATCCTAATATTAATCCATAGCATAGGATTTTAACACAACCAACCTCATCCCAAGAGATCTGACCCTTAGGAAATGTTGTGGAATCCTTTGATTCCCTCTAACAAGATTGGCACTCCCTTAGAGTTGAAAAACGTGCACCATCATATAAATAGGAACTCCCTTACCATGGAATTTGGGTGAAATTCCATGAAGTGGCACTCCCCTAACATGGCCATGGGCTGCCACCCTTCATAAATTCTGAAAAATGGGTCAATTTTCCAAAATGAATGTGTTTTTGGCCTTGAAATGATGGTTTTCTTCCTCCAATATGACTTAGGGGTCATGTAAAATGTATTTAATGGTTTCAAGGGGTTGTGACACTTATCAAAGAGAATGGGACACTCGGTAAGGTTCATACGAAACTTGTGATAGGGCATGCGACACTTAACAAGGTGCATATGTCACTTTGTGACACTTGCTACACATAGGGTGTGAAACTCAACTGTGACATTTTGGTGTGTAAAATATGCCCCCTAAAGTGTGAGGTCAGAAGAGAAACTGATGGCCGGAAATTTTTACAAATTATTCAAGGAAAGGGTACTAGAGCAGGAGAACCTAGAAGGAGGTGCAAACATTCATCAATTAGTATGCAAATATGTTCCATTTTCGAGGCAGACATACCTATGCTCGGAATACGAGATGAATCAAAGCATGGTCATCGACCAATACACTGCAGATCCATGAGAATATTGACTAAGGATATGGCCACCATAGATACAAAGTGGATCCATACCTCCAAGAGATGAACTGATTGCAACCATGAAAAATACAGAGTGGAGCTACGAGATGAAAAAAACATAGCCACATATCAATACAATGTGTATTTATG